>JAXCGZ010004459.1:42500-47171 GCA_037179515.1 Halocaridina rubra
TCGACTTTCAAAACACGCAGGGGAACATTAAGGCAGTATTCTTGCCTCCCTCCCTCACTATATAATAATAAGAGATAATATTTTAAGCTAGTATTTTCTACAATTTACATATAATTACTAATACAGAAAGTGTAATTACTTCCAAGGAATGTAATTAACTAGGATTCAGCTAATCAGAGAGAGAGAGAGAGAGAGAGAGAGAGAGAGAGAGAGAGAGAGAGAGAGAGAGAGAGAGAGAGAGAGAGAGAGAGAGAGAGAGAGAGAGAGATGTAATTAACTAGGATTCAGATAATCAGAGAGAGAGAGAGAGAGAGAGAGAGAGAGAGAGAGAGAGAGAGAGAGAGAGAGAGAGAGAGAGAGAGAGAGAGAGAGGAGAGAGAGAGAGAGAGAGAGAGAGAGAGACATGATTTATATAAATGGGTTTTCAAAATATATCCAGTTACTTATAAAATATATACCTCGCTATATTTGGAAACATGAAACATTTTTTGTCCCTCGGCAGAATTCTAAACAAGAATACATAATCAGAGGTTTGGTTAGAAGTGACTTCGCGCACTCATTAGGTTACTTAACTTAGAATCCTGGCCAGGAATAAGAATGCACATTAGCATTTTTCAGCTTATGGAACGAAATGTTACCCAATGATAATCGATAAGTATATCTTTCTACCAATTTATATTATGTCTGCCTGAACAGAGGCAGTAACTTGCTGGCTTCCATCGCTGATGTTTGTGACAAGCTCAAACTCACATTGTAGATTTTTTTCGCTCATTTTTGTTTTGTTTGATTCATTATTCTTCTGGCTCCATTAAACTGCATAATAGCCTTGCATATTTACTAAGGGAATAAGTGCCGTTATGATGCAGATGAGTGGGATTCAGGAAATCAATGGAAATATATTCAGTATTCAGTGTATTAGTGTAGTTTTTTTAATTATCGGAAATTAGGCACTTCATGTGTATGTGCGTATGTGTGGTTACATGCGTATTTATGTGTGTAAGTACGTATGAAGGCCTTCTTTAAATGGTGTTCGCAAAAACTTGTTCTTCATAATAATCCACCGTGCTAACACAGTGTTATTTAGTCTCCAGTAATCACTACATGTGCAGAAAAGTATATTTATAATATATTTCAGTTTGATTCCTCTTCCAAGAAATATGACATCCAATTATCCATATTGAAAATTACAGTCAATTGCGGGAAATTTGTAACTGCATTATCATGGCATGACAAGAAGCTAATTGCGTGTTTGTCTCACAACCTGGAAAATTATTAAGTGGCAGAATACAGGGCTTATGACTGGTCCTTTGTAATCTATGAAATATAAAGTCAGATTAATTCATTTTCTCGGGTTTTATTTTTGGTCAGGGGAATGGCTTTATAAGGAATGGGTCTTTTCCTGGAGTTTATCAGATAGGTAAAATTCTTTTCAGAAGGGAAAGAAATTCAGCCCCAGTGTCTATGCAACAGGACTCATTGAAATTGTAACTTAATATCTGAAGTTATAACTGCACATTTGAATTTACTATGTGGGCTAGAAAAAAATAATTCAATAATAGCTTCAGATGTTTATGAATGCAGTATATGCGAAATATTAACTACTAGAAAAGTATTTATGCACAAGATATTATGTTAAAAGGAAGAATTAATAAAGAAATAAGATTTATATAACAAAGTAAATGTTTTAAAACACGAAAAAAGGAAACTTGTAAGCTCATATCTCTCTCTCTCTCTCTCTCTCTCTCTCTCTCTCTCTCTCTCTCTCTCTCTCTCTCTCTCTCTCTCTCTCTCTCTCTCTCTCTCTCTCTCTCTCTCTCTCTCTCTCTCTCTCTCTCCATAGAATATAGAAAAATCCCAAAGCAAAATTCGTCAAAGTTTCGAATTCTTATTTTAGTATATTTTTCTAGTCCCTCAGAGCAGAATTTTTTTTTTATATGTGTGACACTGGGACAGGCAGAAACTGCCCTCATCAACAAAGGCCCGGGCACGAGAAAATACCAATATGAAGGAAAATAAAAAGGCTAAGGACAAGGCAGAGATGAAGCAATGTCACACAAAGGAAAACGACAGACAGAAAAAAACAGTTTAAGTACAGAGGACCCAAAGATATGGAGGACTAGGCTTTGAGATGACAATAGATCTGCTTTTTGAAGGATGAAAGGTCATAAGAATTAGGAAAGACAGAAGGAGGAAAAGAGTTCCAGAGTCTGGAGGTAGATGGGAAGAAGCAGTCGCTGCACTGACCAATTTGCGAGCTACGAATATCCACACAATACCTGTGAGATGAGGTCGCTTGGCGAGTGTTACGCAGCCTCGGCAGTGGAGGAGGGATGCAACTCGCCAACTCATCAGAGCAGGAATGGAAGTAGTAGCGATAGAAAAGAGAAAGGGAAGATGCCTTACCGCGAAGAGAGAGAGAATCCAAATTAGAAGTAAGAGAAGGATCATTAATGAGTATGACTGCCTTAGATTCAACCCTATCAAGAAGATAAGTAAAGGAAGAAGAACCCTAGATTTGTGAGCAGTATCCTAAGCAGGGGCGGATAAGACCTTTGTAAATTTTAAGTAACTGGACAAAGGAAATGTAATGACGAAAGCGAAACAAAACCCCCATTTTTTGGGATGAAGATTTAGAAATTTGCATTATGTGATTCTTCCAAGACGAGTTAGAGACTATATGGATTCCTAATATGATGATAGATTTAAGATGGTAAATTTCATTAGTTTCAAAGACAATAGGGTTATCAGGAGGAGAAGAAGATAAAGAGATAGCCAGAAACAACTACAGATATAACCGGTAAGTAAGAAAACTGGAAATTAGAGAACAGAAAGAAGGGGTAAAGCCATAGGCAGGGAGTTTGGCCAACAGAGAATTGTGCCAGACTCTGTCAAAAGCCTTAGAGATATCAAGGACGATGACAAAAGATTCCCCATAGTTCCTCAGAGAAGATGACCATACATGAGTAAGATAGGATAGGAGTTCACCAGTAGATCTTGCCTTGCAAAAGCCGTACTGGTGATCGGAGATAAGTGAGTTAGATTCAAGGCGTTTCAAGAAGTAAGAATTGAGTAAAGTTTTGAAAACTTTAGCAAAAGATGAGGTTAGGGAAATAGGTCGGTAGTTAGAAGGAATAGAGCGGTCACCCTTCTTAGGAACAGGTTGAACTAGAGCATGCTTTCAAGGTGAAGGATAGATACTGGTTGACAGAATGAGGCGAAAAAGACGGCAAAACACGTGAGCCAGTTCATCTGCAAACTACTTAAGGAACCTTGAAGGGATACCATCGTGACCAGATGCCTTGTTTGTCTCTAGCGAGCGAAGAACCTTATGAACTTTGCGTGAAGAAAGAATAAGGGAGGGCATAAGGTTAGAGAGGGGTAATGACTGATGAACAGGTGCGCTGGATTCGTTGATAGAAGAGTTGGCAGAAAAATGAGAGCCAAAGAGAGTGGCTTTGTCAGTGGGAGAGCAAGCTATAGAACCATCAGAACGAATGAGAGGGTGAAAGTTTGAGCTACAGAAGTTTTTGGAGTGGTTTTTGGCTAAGGACCAGAAGCATTTGTCAGTGGGAGAGGAGTTAAGGTCATCAACTTTCCTTCTTATAAAGGAAGCCTTAGACCTTCGAATCTGAGCAGTACAGCAATTTCTAGCTATAATAAAAGCAGAGCGAATTAAATTGAAGGGGAGGTTTGGTAAGATCGGTGAGCCCGATTCCTAGCCTTGATAGCCATGGAGCAGGCATGGTCAAACCAAGGTTTAGGGGGAGAGAAAGTTTTTGTAGAAGAGGGGATGTACGCCTCCATTACCGCGGTCATGATCTCAGCAACTTTTAGAGATACCTGATTAGAATTGCGTGACCAAAAGCAGTAGTCATCCCATGGGAAGTCAAAGAGAAAGTTATTCAAATTTTCATGTTGGGTCAACTCGTAGTGCCCAAGGCGGCGCTCAGAAGGAGGGACTGGTGGTGGGGGAGCGAAAATGGAAAAGACTAAGATCATAGAGTGTTGTCAGATTTGCCAAGAGGGGAGAGCACAGAATAAGAGTAGTTTGAAGGGTTAGAAGTAAAAAAATGGTCAAGAGTGTTTGCAGCATGTTAGTGACAATCAGGAACGCGAGAACAATATTTGATAATTTGCTCCAGATCATGAGTAATAGAGAAAGCAAGGGCCTCGCTTCCTCCCACATCTGTGAGAAGAATGAAGCCACTCATTGTGGTGTATATTGAAGTCTCCAATGTAGAGAACTTCGGCATGTGGGTGAGAAGGCAGCAAGGACTCATGGCACGAGGACAGGTATTCAAAGAAAGACACAAACTCGGTGGAGTTTGGAGAACAGTAGCAGAAGAAAGGAAGATAGTGGTAGTGGAGAGATAGACTTTTAGCCAGAAAACATCAAAGTCAGGATATTCAAGGTCCATGAACCTCGCAGTAGGAGTGGTAATGTTGCAGTAAGCACAGACCCCACCTTTGGAACGAAAACGAGTATACAGATTATAGTGAGAGATTTGAAATGGGTCAGTGAAAGCATGTTTAGACAGCTGTGTTTCAGATAGGAGGAGGAGGTTAAGGAGGAAAGTGCCCAAGCGCTTTTCCACAGACTAAAGATTAGAGTTCAGCCCACGAATGTTAGAATAGTGAAGAGTGAAAGAAGCAGATTTATTGGGAGGTGCA
>JAXCGZ010004460.1:0-10000 GCA_037179515.1 Halocaridina rubra
CATCAGGAGACTCAAACAGAAAATAAAAAAATTAGAGGAAATGGTTATAAGCCTTGATGATAAAATTCAGAATATGGATGGAGAAATGAAAGAGAATGAAACACTCAGAGAGCAAATAAGATCTTTGGAGGAAGCAAATAAAGCACAAGGGCAGGAGAGAAAGGAACTAGAAAAAAGAATAAAGAAGCTGGAAGGGGAAAAGAGTCAACTAGAATCTAGACTTTCTAAACAAAAAGATAAAAACAAACAGCTGAATGACAACCTAGAGGAATTAGATGTTAGTTCACTGCTCTCTTCTGAGAGAGACGAGATTGCTGCTTGGAATGTCCAGATTAAGGAAAACATTGAACAGTTCAGAAAAGAGTTCCAGGAGCTGAATATGGAAAATGATGCCATGAAAACTTCCTTTGCTGATGCACTAAAGGGGAATGTGGCAGTAAAAGAGGCTGTAAAGGTGGTGGCACTGGAAAACATACAAACAGTTGACTATAAAGAGACAGTAATCGAAAAAATGAAAGACGTTGTGATGGAAAGGGCAAACCCACTCATCAGACAGGCACTTGATAAGGAGAAGACAGTGGTAATCTCAGGCATAAGCGAATCCCAGGAGCCAACATGGCAGGGGAGACTTGAAGAAAATAAAGCTAGGGTTGTACACCTGATAGGAAAGCTTGGAGTAGTATGTGGTCCTGAGGATATTGTAAACATACACCAACTAGGTAAATATTCGAGGGAAGGAAAACCGAGACCAACAAAAGTAACCTTTGAGAGAGGGGAAACATGTAGGGAAATATTGTTGAGAAAAAAAAGTCTAAAAGACCTTCAAGAATTCAAAGAATTGTTCATTAGACAATACAGAACACAGGAAGAGATGGGAAAGATCAAAAACTTGTTGCAAGAGGCAAGAAGGTTAAATGATGAAAGAAATGAAGAAGAGAAAAAAAATTTTCATTACAGAGTTCTTCCAGACAAAGGGGAGATAAAGAAGATAATGACAGAAGATCAGGGGATGGGGCCTCATTAAGATTGTTATACACAAATGCTGATGGATTAGCTGGTAAGGCAGTAGAATTAAAAGATAGGATTCACAACAGTAAGGCAGATATAGTAGCAATTACAGAGACTAAGTTGAGTGAGGACATAAACAGTGTCACAGTTTTTCCTAAGGGTTTCAGAATACTAAGGGTTGAAAGATCTGAGAGGACTGGTGGAGGGATAGCACTGCTCATAAGTGAAAGGATTCAAGTCGAAGAAATAAACTTGGCTATAGAAAGTGAGTTCAAGGAATTTCTTGTTGCTCGCATAAATACTGGGTCAGAGAGCATTATAATAACTGTTGTATACAACCCACCAAGGAACCAAAATAGGCTTGAAGTTTATGAGGAAAGTCATATAGGTACTATTGAAGTCATAAACTCAGTTGTTAACATGGCACGGGAAAAAAATGTAGGATTTTGATTATGGGAGACTTTATTCATAAAGAGATAGATAGGATAAATCTTGACCCACACAGTGGTGAGGACTCATTCGGGGCAAGATTCCTAGATTGCGTACAAGGGAATTTCCTACACCAACATGTAATGGAACCAACAAGGGCCAGGGGTGGGGATGAGCCATCACTACTTGATCTAGTATTCACAGATAATGTGTTGGATATTGAAAAAATTGAGTATGAACCACCAATTGGAAAGAGTGACCACTGTGTGTTGTTGATGGAGTATATCATTGAAGATATTCTTCCTGAGAGTAGAGGCACTGAGGACATGAGGAGGAACTATCCGAAAGGAGATTACATCAAAATGAATGAGCTTTTTGCAGTTATTGACTGGAGAACCTTATTTTACAACAAATCTGTACAAGAAATGTATGACATCTTTTGTGAAAAATATGGGAAGATAGTAGATTGCTGCATACCTGTCACCAAACTAGGTGTAATTCATGCCAGAGAGAAATGGTTCAATAATGGGTGTAAAAGAGCTAAGGAGTGGAGAGACAAATGCTGGAAAAGGTATAAGAGGAGAAAAAACATAAATGCCTGGAAAACCTACAAAAGAGCAAGAAATGACTACCTAAGTAAAAGGAGAGAGGCAGAGAGAGACTATGAGAGGGGCATCACCAGGAAGGCGAAAGAAAATCCCAAGCTTTTCCACAGCTTTATCAGAGGAAAACTGAAGGTAAAAGAACAGGTTTTAAGGTTAAAGAGAGCGGATGGAAGCATCACTGAGACGGATGAAGAGATCTGCAAAAAATTGAACAAGGAGTTTCAGTCAGTATTTACAGTAGAAAATACCCCACCCCCTCAGATTGCAGTGATAGAAGCTCAAGGGGCGGTATTAGAGAACATCAACCTTACAGCCACAGAGGTATGCAAAGCGCTGATGGATTTAGATGTTCATAAAGCTACAGGTCCTGATGACATATCCCCTCATGTGCTTAAAAAATGCGCAAACACAATATCAGTGGCACTAAGTATCATGCTTAAGGAGTCACTGGAGTCGGGGGAGATTCCAAGATGCTGGAAACAAGCAAATGTGATACCTATCTTCAAAAAGGGAAGGAGGGATACGGCTCTGAACTATAGACCAGTTTCCTTGACCAGCATAGTTTGCAAAGTTATGGAGAAACTACTAAGGAAACATATCTCTCTTCACTTGGAATCCTTCAACTTTTTGTCAGTGAGGCAACATGGCTTCAGAGAAGGTAGATCAACAGTAACAAACTTATTAGAATTTTATGATGAGGTAAGCCAAATCTTACAGGAAAGAGAGGACTGGGCAGATTGCATATTCCTAGACTTCCAGAAAGCGTTTGACACTGTTCCACATGGGAGACTTATTAGGAAGCTGCAATCAATGGCTAGAATAGGTGGAAATGTTTTGGAATGGATAAAAACTTACTTAGAAGGAAGGGAACAGAGGGTTAGAGTAAGACACTCAGTGTCTGAATGGAGAAGAGTTAGTAGTGGAGTTCCACAGGGTTCAGTTTTAGGGCCACTTTTGTTCCTTGTATATGTAAATGACCTACCACAGTCTGTAAATTCATTCATGAATATGTTTGCAGATGATGCAAAGATTGTGAAGAAAGTAAAAAACGAGAACAATGGTAGAGAACTTCAGGAGGATCTAAATAATCTGCATGAGTGGTCAGAAAAGTGGCTAATGAAATTCAATACTTCAAAATGTAAGGTAATGGGAATGGGTACAAGTGCAAGAAGGCCCAAGCTTGACTACTCGGTGGCTGGAGTACAACTTCAAGAGACAGAAAATGAGAGAGATCTAGGAGTAAACATACTGGCAGATTTGTCTCCAGAAATACATATAAATGGCATAGTAAGGGCAGCATATGCATTCTTATCAAATGTAAGGGTAGCCTTCAGGCACATGGACAAGGAAATGTTCAGAAATATTTATGTAACCTATGTGAGGCCAAAACTCGAATATGCAGCCCCCTTTTGGAATCCGCACTTGAAAAAGCACATAGCTAAGCTTGAAAAAGTTCAAAGACATGCCACGAAACTGGTGCGAGAAATACGCAATCTCAGTTATGATGAGAGGTTGAGGGAATTAGACTTACCATCACTCGAAGCTAGAAGAGTGAGGGGGGATATGGTGACAGTCTTTAAATTCCTTCATGGTTATGATAGAGTGGATAGGGATCGATATTTTGATATGGCTGGCTCTAGAACTAGAGGTCATAGTTTGAAGCTTCGTAAGAAAACTTCTTTGCAGGATGTAAGGAAATACTTTTTCAGTGTAAGAGTAGTTGATAATTGGAATTGGCTAAGCGAGGAGGTAGTTAATGCTATCTCAATCCATAGTTTTAAGGACAGGTATGATAAGTATGACTAAGTCTAAAATGGAACCGATCAGGAGACGGGAAGATACGAGCTTTGGGCTCTTTCCCGTAAACACAATTAGGTAATCACAATTAGGTAATCACAATAATAAGAATGTTGAATTTATAATAAATCCAGTGTACAGGCATTTTATATTGTCACGCTGGATATTGAGCTTGATTTGGTGCTTGATTGAAATAGTATGCCTTTTATTTTTATAACATAATTGCTGTCACTAATGACCCCTGTTGGAAACAATAAATGACTGCATTTAATAAACTTAGGTCCCCCTCTATTACTCTGTTGAATCAAGGGATGAGTGTATTAGATGAAGCATTGGTAACTCATCCTCACCCCAGGCCCTCGTTGGTTACAGTACAGATTAGTGTAGGTTATTTTCAGGTATACAATAAGGAAATCTTGCCCCAAAAGAATGCTCCCCACTGTGTATGTCAAGATTAGGCCAATCTATCTCAAAATCTACATTTATCGAAAGCTTACACTTTCTCTCCCGTGTAATATTAAGAAGTGAGCTTATAACTTCAACAGGACCTATTTTATATTCTTCATAAACCTCTAGCCTATTTTGTTTCCTTGGTGGGTTTTATACAACAGCTATTATAATTCTCTCTGTACCGGTATTTATGCGAGTAATATGATATTCCTTGAAGTCACTTTTTATAGCATAGTTAACTTCTTCAAACTGAAGTGTTTCACTTATGAGCAATGCTATCCCTCCACCCGTCCTCTCAAATCTTTCAACTCTCATTATTTTGAGGGTCTACGTGAACACTGTGATACTGTTTGTCATCACTTAACTTAGTCTCTATGTCTGCTACTATATTAGACAAACTGTGGTGGATCCTGTCATCTTATTTTATTGCCTTACCGGCTACCCCATCAACATAAGTCTACAGTAATCTTAATGAGACTGCATCCCCTGATTTCCAAGTATTTCTTTATCATCCCTTTGGTTGGATGAACCCTGAAACAAAAAATTTTTCTTCTCGTCTTCATTTCTTTCCTCATTTAATCTTTCAACTTCTTGTAACAAGCTTTTTAAGTTTCCATCTCTTTGTCTGTTTTATATGGTGTAATAAAAACTGTTTTGAATTCTTAAGGGTCTCTTAGGTATTTTGCCCTCATCAATAATTCTTTACATGTGTCCCCTTTCTCAAAATGTACTTTCATTATTCTTGCCTATCCTCCCTTTTGTATTTACAAGTTCAGTTAATGTTTGCAATATTCTCTGAATCACATACTACTTCAAGTTTCCTTAGCAGCTCTTAAACCCTAGTTTTATTATAGTCAAGTCTCCCCTGTCGTGTTGACTCCTGGAATTCACTTATGCCTGAGATTATCAATGATTTCTCTTCATAAAGTGCTTGTTTGATTAGTCCTTTCAATCACAACATCTTTCATCTTTTCCATGACTGTTTCTTTGTAGTCAGCGGTATTTACATTTTCCTGTACCAACACCCTCACTGCCTTTTACTGACACATTTTCCTTCACTGCATCTGCAAACGACCTTGCAATGCTCTCATGTTCCATATGCAGCTCATGAAAACCCCTTCTGAACTGTTCAACATTTTTCTTTATTAGGACAGTGCAAACTGCAATCTCATCTTCCTCAGAAAAGAACAGTGTACTAGCATTTAGTTTATTTAGGCTATCACCAAGCAGTTTGTTGTCATCTTCTTGTTTAGAAGTTCTAGCCTCAGGTTCTTTCTTTTCCTCTTCTAGTATTTATATATATATATATATATATATATATATATATATATATATATATATATATATATATATATATATATATATATATATATATATATATATATATATATATATATATATATATATATATATATATATATATATATATATATATATATATATATATATATATATATATAATATATATATATATATATATATATATATATATATATATATATATATATATATATATATATATATATATATATATATATATATATATATATATATATATATATTTGCTAGTTCTTTTCTTTCTTCCCCTTGTGCCTTTTTACTATTCCCTAAATTTGTTATAATCTCTCTTATTGCGTCATTTTCTTTTACCTTACTCACAAAGTGTTTTCACTTCTCTATCCATATTCTGAAGTTTATCATCAAGATCTAATACAAAGGCCAAGAAGTCCCTGAAAGCATATTTCAGTTTCCTTAAAGCTACTTCCCCCTCCTACCACCATTGAGGATCCTCTACCACACCTCGCCCAGGAAATTGGCAGGAAAGTTAAAGAGATAGCAGACTGCATCTTAAAGTTTGAGTCTCACAGCAATACAATTTTTTCTATTTAATATCACAGACTTGCTTTAGCCTCTTATGAATTCTGATTAAAATTATTATTTCAATAAACCATATTCCTGGTAATACCGATCACACCAGACACCTTATATCAAAATTTACATGAAGGAAAGCATGAACATTCAACAGTGGAAAAAACACTCAAAGCCTGTGGAAACACTAGACAAAGCAGCTGTAGTAAACTATCCTTGGCACCATCTGCCCATTGTGATACTACAGCTGAAGGATCTTTTGGACTTAAATAGGACTGTCTAGGACAGTTCGATGTTAAGTCTTCTTTCAGTTGCTGTTCTTTTTCTATACCTACATCAACACCAAGTATTCTTGGATATTCAATACACATCTCATATTATAACTTCACATCTGACAAGTCACAACACTCCCCATCTCTGTCTCTCTTTACTTATTGCTTGATTCGTGCCCAGGCCAGATGAGAGCAATTTTTTTTTTTTTTGCCCATCTTGGTACACAATCATAAAAAAATATAAAAAAAATCAGACAAAAACAAACTGTGATATCGAAGCAAATTTTAACCACGATATCCAGTCACCGGATCAAGTTAATCACAAGTAAATATTAAAAGGTATCTCAATTTACACATAGAATTTAATTATCCTAATTCTTAATCTATAAGCATCATCCTCTGAAGTTCGTCTTAGAAAGCACCGTTGCAGAGGTTATCTCGCAATGAATTCATCTTCCAAGATGTTCTAAAGTGACACAAGCACAGAAAAAGAGAGGAACAGCTAATGCAACGACAAAATATTATCTATTGGTAAAGTAAAAAATCCTATTCCAAGTAGAACTTGGATGATTAAATTCATGCGCATTTGTGAATAATTTTTATTTTGCATTAAGTCTCCATGCTGGATTTGTGATTTTGGAAAATTATTGCTTTCCTCTTTTTCTGTGCTTGCGTCACTTTAAAACATCTTGCAAGATGTCTTTCTTGAGAGATAACCTCTGCAACGATACTTTCTCAAACGAACTGTAGAGGATGATGCAAACAGATTAAGAAACAGAATAGCATATCCAGAGACATAATATTGTCATTTGTGAAAGCCACAAAATCCTATTCTAATGAGAACTTGCTTTATGAAATTAATGCGCCCTTCGTGAATAATTGTTTTATATATATATATATATATATATATATATATATATATATATATATATATATATATATATATATATATATATATATATATATATATATATATATATATATATATATATGGTTTCAGTTTTACGTTACAAACTCCCTTTTCTACTAAGGGCTAGGACGGTTGCTTTCTTGTGAAGGTCTTGTTTTGGCAGATGTAGTCGTTACCCTGAGTGTATGCCCTTACTAACCTCAGTCCGTGACGGGGCGTGAGCCATCGACCTGCTGCCTCAGAGTCGCGGACGCTACCATTTTGCCACAGAGACTACATATATATATATATATATATATATATATATATATATATATATATATATATATATATATATATATATATATATATACTACCTAAGGGAAGGGAGTAAGAATACTTCCTCCGTTTTGTACAAGTCGACTAAATGGGGAGGAGCGAGGGTACTGGAACTCCCCTCCTCTGTATTTAATTCCCACAAAAAGTCTATGTATTTTCTTTGACTCAGCCACCCCCCCTAAAAGAGGGAATATGGCTTTGGTATATATATATATATATATATATATATATATATATATATATATATATATATATATATATATATATATATATATATATATATATATATATATATATATATATTGCTCCCTCGTTTATCGCAGGGGTTCGGTTCCGGGACCCGAAGCGAAAGGTGAAATTCCGCAAAGTAGGAGCACCATATATACATAGGTATTTAACATTTATTTTTACCTTTACTGTATATACCTTCCCTGCACTGTTAACAAGCTACCCTTTACTTTATTAATAACAGCGTGCAAGCATAAATTTATATGAACGTGATAGGTAAGCTTACCATGAATGACATGATGATGACGTGTACATACTCCACAGCCAAATACTCCACAGCCTATGACAGCTTTATAGCTGCTTTTTGCGAGAGAAGAACATGGTAAGGGGGAGTTGCTGTCGCCGTTTCTTCTTTTGTGTGAAGATTGTCTTGTAAGGAGTCATGGCATCATCGATAATATTGCAGAAGTGCATCGAACAAACCACATCATCGTCCCACTCCTGCGACAGTTATTGGAGTTCTTTGGCCATGTTATACATGGCTGCAAGCCATTCGAGTGTAAGGCCAGGTTCTTTGGCCTCTTCGTGCATTTCCTCTTGTTGTTCTTCTTCCTCTTCTTCGCTCACTGATTTTGTCATTCCTCCAAGTCTTCATCAGTCAAAGGCTGCGAGTGGCAGTTGATCAGTTCATTCACGTCTTTGTAAGCCATATCTTTAAAGCCTTCTCCTCCTAGCAATGCAACCAACTTCACAGCTTTCGCAACTGTCGAGCTATGCACTTCGTCAGGAGCAAATCCCTTGTAGTCGTAGATGACTTCCGGCCATTGATTGTGACCAGCTTCATCTCTTTGATTGCATTCTGAATATTTTGAAGGCATGCAGCAATCATATAGTTCCGCCAGTACGTCTTCAGTGCGAATTCTTTGTCCACATCCATGGAGTCAACCAGGTTAACCAGGGCATTTCGTGTGTAGAGGGCCATGAACGCACAAATAACTGTAGTCGTAGATGATTTCCAGCATTGATTGTGACCGGCTTCATCTCCTTGATTGCATTCTGAATATTTTGAAGACATGTAGCAATCATGTAGTTATGCCAGTACATCTTCAGTGCAAATTCTTTGTCCACATCCATGGAGTCAACCAGGTTCACAAGGGCATTTTGTGTGTAGAGGACCTTGAATGCACGAATAACGCCTTGATCCATAGGTTGAATCAGTGATGTCGTATTCGGTGGCAGGAACTCTACCTGAACACAGTCATAATGGAGATCAGTTGCATGGCCAACGGCATTATACATCAAAAGAAGGACTTTAAATTCAAGGCCCTTCTCAGAAAGATAAACTTTGACCTGAGGGATAAAGCATTGGTGAAACCAGTCCGATGAGGCTTTTCGTGATCCAAGCCTTAGGGTTATGCATCCAATACACTGGCAGCAGAATCTTGTTTTTATTCCTCAAAGCCCTAGGGTTCTTTGACTTGTAGATAAGCCCGGGCTTTAACATAAAGCTCGCAGCATTCCCGCACATGACGAGAGAAATGCAGTCTTTATATGCTTTAAATCCTGGGGCTTCAGCTTCTTCCTTAAAAAGAAAAGTGCGAGACAGCATTCTCTTCCAAAATAACCCAGTCTCATCCATGTTAAATATTTGCTCAGGAGCATAATCACCTTCCTCGATAATTTCTTGAAGTCGTTCTTTACATATTCTTCAGCTGCAGCTGCAGCTGCAGAGGCATCTTCCCCATGCACCGAAACGCTCTTTAGGCCAAAGCATTTTTGAAATTTGGCAAGCCATTCCTTGCTTGCAATGAACAATGGTTTCCTCGGTGGAGAATCGCTGGACGGTCCAGCTTGTGGGTCATCCATTTCTTCTTCTTTCTCCTCCTCCTCACAGTCACCACTGTCGTCGTTGGGTTCGTTTGCAGCGAATGTCTCGTACAGCTTCTTCGCCTTTGTTTGTATGATACTCGTGTCATAGCTTATGTTCTTCTTCCTGCAATCAGCAATCCACAGGGCCAGAGCAGATTCCATCCACACTATTATCTTATTGCGGGGTGTTGCGACCCTCTTCGCTGTTTTATTAAAAGTAATAGTTGCTGTTTTCCTGATATTTG
>JAXCGZ010004460.1:15000-47123 GCA_037179515.1 Halocaridina rubra
ACAAAAGAGCAAGAAATGACTACCTAAGTAAAAGGAGAGAGGCAGAGAGAGATTATGAGAGGGACATCACCAGGAAGGCTAAAGAAAATCCCAAGCTTTTCCACAGCTTTATCAGAGGAAAACTGAAGGTAAAAGAACAGGTTTTAAGGCTAAAGAGAGCGGATGGAAGCATCACTGAGACGGACGAAGAGATCTGCAAAGAATTGAACAAGGAGTTTCAGTCAGTATTTACAGTAGAAAATACCCCACCCCCTCAGATTGCAGTGATAGAAGCTCAAGGGCCGGTATTAGAGAACATCAACCTTACAGCCACAGAGGTATGCAAAGCGCTGATGGATTTAGATGTTCATAAAGCTACAGGTCCTGATGACATATCCCCTCATGTGCTTAAAAAATGCGCAAACAGAATATCATTGGCACTAAGTATCATATTTAAGGAGTCACTGGAGTCGGGGGAGATTCCAAGATGCTGGAAACAAGCAAATGTGATACCTATCTTCAAAAAGGGAAGGAGGGATACGGCTCTGAACTATAGACCAGTTTCCTTGACCAGCATAGTTTGCAAAGTTATGGAGAAACTACTAAGGAAACATATCTCTCTTCACTTGGAATCCTTCAACTTTTTGTCAGTGAGGCAACATGGCTTCAGAGAAGGTAGATCAACAGTAACAAACTTATTAGAATTTTATGATGAGGTAAGCCAAATCTTACAGGAAAGAGAGGGCTGGGCAGATTGCATATTCCTAGACTTCCAGAAAGCGTTTGACACTGTTCCACATGGAAGACTTATTAGGAAGCTGCAAGCAATGGCTAGAATAGGTGGAAATGTCTTGGAATGGATAAAAACTTACTTAGAAGGAAGGGAACAGAGGGTTAGAGTAAGACACTCAGTGTCTGAATGGAGAAGAGTTAGTAGTGGAGTTCCACAGGGTTCAGTTTTAGGGCCACTTTTGTTCATTGTATATGTAAATGACCTACCAGAGTCTGTAAATTCATTCATGAATATGTTTGCAGATGATGCAAAGATTGTGAAGAAAGTAAAAAACGAGAACAATGGTAGAGAACTTCAGGAGGATCTAAATAATCTGCATGAGTGGTCAGAAAAGTGGCTAATGAAATTCAATACTTCAAAATGTAAGGTAATGGGAATGGGTACAAGTGCAAGAAGGCCCAAGCTTGACTACTCGGTGGCTGGAGTACAACTTCAAGAGACAGAAAATGAGAGAGATCTAGGAGTAAACATACTGGCAGATTTGTCTCCAGAAATACATATAAATGGCGTAGTAAGGGCAGCATATGCATTCTTATCAAATGTAAGGGTAGCTTTCAGGCACATGGACAAGGAAATGTTCAGAAATATTTATGTAACCTATGTGAGGCCAAAACTCGAATATGCAGCCCCCTTTTGGAATCCGCACTTGAAAAAGCACATAGCTAAGCTTGAAAAAGTTCAAAGACATGCCACGAAACTGGTGCCAGAAATACGCAATCTCGGTTATGATGAGAGACTGAGGGAATTAGACTTGTCATCACTCGAAGCTAGAAGAGTAAGGGGGGATATGGTGACAGTCTTTAAATTCCTTCATGGTTATGATAGAGTGGATAGGGATCGATATTTTGATATGGCTGGCTCTAGAACTAGAGGTCATAGTTTGAAGCTTCGTAAGAAAACTTCTTTGCAGGATGTAAGGAAATACTTTTTCAGTGTAAGAGTAGTTGATAATTGGAATTCGCTAAGCGAGGAGGTAGTTAATGCTATCTCAATCCATAGTTTTAAGGACAGGTACGATAAGTATCACTAAGTCTTAAATGGAACCGATCAGGAGACGGGAAGATACGAGCTTTGGGCTCTTTCCCGTAAACACAATTAGGTAATCACAATTAGGTAATCACATACATACACCAATTGTGTGTTGTTGATGGCGTATATCACTGAAGATATTCTTCCTGAGAGTAGAGGCACTGAGGAAATGAGGAGGAACTATCCGAAAGGAGATTACATCAAAATGAATGAGCTTTTTACAGTTATTGACTGGAGAACCTTATTTTACAACATATCTGTACAAGAAATATATGACATCTTTTGTGAGCAATATGGGAAGATAGTAGATTGCTGCATACTTGTCACCAAAGCAGGTGTAATTCATGCCAGAGAGAAATGGTTCGATAATGGGTGTAAAAGCGCTAAGGAGTGGAGAGACAAATGCTGGAAAAGGCATAGGAGGAGAAAAAACATAAATGCCTGGAAAACCTACAAAAGAGCAAGAAATGACTACCTAAGTAAAAGGAGAGAGGCAGAGAGAGACTATGAGAGGGACATCACCAGGAAGGCTAAAGAAAATCCCAAGCTTTTCCACAGCTTTATCAGAGGAAAACTGAAGGTAAAAGAACAGGTTTTAAGGCTAAAGAGAGTGGATGGAAGCATCACTGAGACAGATGAAGAGATCTGCAAAGAATTGAACAAGGAGTTTCAGTCAGTATTTACAGTAGAAAATACCCCACCCCCTCAGATTGCAGTGATAGAAGCTCAAGGGCCGGTGTTAGAGAACATCAACCTTACAGCCACAGAGGTATGCAAAGCGCTGATGGATTTAGATGTTCATAAAGCTACAGGTCCTGATGACATATCCCCTCATGTGCTTAAAAAATGCGCAAACACAATATCAGTGGCACTAAGTATCATATTTAAGGAGTCACTGGAGTCGGGGGAGATTACTAGATGCTGGAAACAAGCAAATGTGATACCTATCTTCAAAAAGGGAAGGAGGGATACGGCTCTGAACTATAGACCAGTTTCCTTGACCAGCATAGTTTTCAAAGTTATGGAGAAACTACTAAGGAAACATATCTCTCTTCACTTGGAATCCTTCAACTTTTTGTCAGTGAGGCAACATGGCTTCAGAGAAGGTAGATCAACAGTAACAAACTTATTAGAATTTTATGATGAGGTAAGCCAAATCTTACAGGAAAGAGAGGGCTGGGCAGATTGCATATTCCTAGACTTCCAGAAAGCGTTTGACACTGTTCCACATGGGAGACTTATTAGGAAGCTGCAATCAATGGCTAGAATAGGTGGAAATGTTTTGGAATGGATAAAAACTTACTTAGAAGGAAGGGAACAGAGGGTTAGAGTAAGACACTCAATGTCTGAATGGAGAAGAGTTAGTAGTGGAGTTCCACAGGGTTCAGTTTTAGGGCCACTTTTGTTCCTTGTATATGTAAATGACCTACCAGAGTCTGTTAATTCATTCATGAATATGTTTGCAGGTGATGCAAAGATTGTGAAGAAAGTAAAAAACGAGAACAATGGTAGAGAACTTCAGGAGGATCTAAATAAACTGCATGAGTGGTCAGAAAAGTGGCTAATGAAATTCAATACTTCAAAATGTAAGGTAATGAGAATGGGTACAAGTGAAAGAAGGCCCAAGCTTGACTACTCGGTGGCTGGAGTACAACTTCAAGAGACAGAAAATGAGAGAGATCTAGGAGTAAACATACTGGCAGATTTGTCTCCAGAAATACATATAAATGTCATAGTAAGGGCAGCATATGCATTCTTATCAAATGTAAGGGTAGCCTTCAGGCACATGGACAAGGAAATGTTCAGAAATATTTATGTAACCTATGTGAGTCCAAAACTCGAATATGCAGCCCCCTTTTGGATTCTGCACTTGAAAAAGCACATAGCTAAGCTTGAAAAAGTTCAAAGACATGCCACGAAACTGGTGACAGAAATACGCAATCTCAGTTATGATGAGAGGCTGAGGGAATTAGACTTACCATCACTGGAAGCTAGAAGAGTGAGGGGGGATATGGTGACAGTCTTTAAATTCCTTCATGGTTATGATAGAGTGGATAGGGATCGATATTTTGATATGGCTGGCTCTAGAACTAGAGGTCATAGTTTGAAGCTTGGTAAGAAAACTTCTTTGCAGGATGTAAGGAAATACTTTTTCAGTGTAAGAGTAGTTGATAATTGGAATTGGCTAAGCGAGGAGGTAGTTAATGCTATCTCAATCCATAGTTTTAAGGACAGGTATGATAAGTATCACTAAGTATAAAATGGATCCGATCCGGAGACGTGAAGATACGAGCTTTGGGCTCTTTCCCGTAAACACAATTAGGTAATCACAATTGGGTAATCACACACACACACACACACACACACACACACATACATACATACATACATACATCACCAGGAAGGCTAAAGAAAATCCCAAGCTTTTCCACAGCTTTATCAGAGGAAAACTGAAGGTAAAAGAACAGGTTTTAAGGCTAAAGAGAGCGGATAGAAGCATCACTGAGATGGATGAAGAGATCTACAAAGAATTGAACAAGGAGTTTCAGTCACTATTTACAGTAGAAAATACCCCACCCCCTCAGATTGCAGTGATAGAAGCTCAAGGGGCGGTATTAGAGAACATCAACCTTACAGCCACAGAGGTATGCAAAGCGCTGATGGATTTAGATGTTCATAAAGCTACAGGTCCTGATGACATATCCCCTCATGTGCTTAAAAAATGCACAAACACAATATCAGTGGCACTAAGTATCATATTTAAGGAGTCACTGGAGTCGGGGGAGATTCCTAGATGCTGGAAACAAGCAAATGTGATACCTATCTTCAAAAAGGGAAGGAGGGATACGGCTCTGAACTATAGAGCTGTTTCCTTGACCAGCATAGTTTGCAAAGTTATGGAGAAACTACTAAGGAAACATATCTCTCTTCACTTGGAATCCTTCAACTTTTTCTCAGTGAGGCAACATGGCTTAAGAGAAGGTAGATCAACAGTAACAAACTTATTAGAATTTTATGATGAGGTAAGCCAAATCTTGTAGGAAAGAAAGGGCTGGGCAGATTGCATATTCCTAGACTTCCAGAAAGCGTTTGACACTGTTCCACATGGGAGACTTATTAGGAAGCTGCAATCAATGGCTAGAATAGGTGGAAATGTTTTGGAATGGATAAAAACTTACTTAGAAGGAAGGGAACAGAGGGTTAGAGTAAGACACTCAGTGTCTGACTTTTAGGGCCACTTTTGTTCATTGTATATGTAAATGACCTACCAGAGTCTGTAAATTCATTCATGAATATGTTTGCAGATGATGCAAAGATTGTGAAGAAAGTAAAAAACGAGAACAATGGTAGAGAACTTCAGGAGGATCTAAATAATCTGCATGAGTGGTCAGAAAAGTGGCTAATGAAATTCAATACTTCAAAATGTAAGGTAATGAGAATGGGTACAAGTGCAAGAAGGCCCAAGCTTGACTACTCGGTGGCTGGAGTACAACTTCAAGAGACAGAAAATGAGAGAGATCTAGGAGTAAACATACTGGCAGATTTGTCTCCAGAAATACATATAAATGGCATAGTAAGGGCAGCATATGCATTCTTATCAAATGTAAGGGTAGCCTTCAGGCACATGGACAAGGAAATGTTCAGAAATATTTATGTAACCTATGTGAGGCCAAAACTCGAATATGCAGCCCCCTTTTGGAATCCGCACTTGAAAAAGCACATAGCTAAGCTTGAAAAAGTTCAAAGACATGCCACGAAACTGGTGCCAGAAATACGCAATCTCAGTTATGATGAGAGGCTGAGGGAATTAGACTTACCATCACTGGAAGCTAGAAGAGTGAGGGGGGATATGGTGACAGTCTTTAAATTCCTTCATGGTTATGATAGAGTGGATAGGGATCGATATTTTGATATGGCTGGCTCTAGAACTAGAGGTCATAGTTTGAAGCTTGGTAAGAAAACTTCTTTGCAGGATGTAAGGAAATACTTTTTCAGTGTAAGAGTAGTTGATAATTGGAATTGGCTAAGCGAGGAGGTAGTTAATGCTATCTCAATCCATAGTTTTAAGGACAGGTATGATAAGTATGACTAAGTCTAAAATGGAACCGATCAGGAGACGGGAAGATACAAGCTTTGGGCTCTTTCCCGTAAACACAATTAGGTAATCACATATATATATATATATATATATATATATATATATATATATATATATATATATATATATATATATATATATATATATATATACGCATATACACAGGGTTCAGCTTTAGGGCCACTTTTGTTCATTGTATATGTAAATGACCTACCAGAGTCTGTAAATTCATTCATGAATATGTTTGCATGATGCAAAGATTGTGAAGAAAGTAAGAATCGAGAACAATGGTAGAGAACTTCAGGAAGATCTAAATAGTCTGCATGAGTGGTCAGAAGAGTGGCTAATGAAATTCAATACTTCAAAATGTAAGGTAATGAGAATGGGTACAAGTGCAAGAAGGCCCAAACTTGACTACTCGGTGGCTGGAGTACAACTTCAAGAGACACAAAATGAGAGAGATCTAGGAGTAAACATACTGGCAGATTTGTCTCCAGAAATACATATAAATGGCATAGTAAGGGCAGCATATGCATTCTTATCAAATGTAAGGGTAGCCTTCAGGCACATGAACAAGGAAATGTTCAGAAATATTTATTTAACCTATGTGAGGCCAAAACTCGAATATGCAGCCCCCTTATGGAATCCACACTTGAAAAAGCACATAGCTAATCTTGAAAAAGTTCAAAGACATGCCACGAAACTGGTGCCAGAAATACGCAATTTCAGTTATGAAGAGAAACTGAGGGAATTAGACTTACCACCACTCGAAGCTAGAAGATTGAGGGGGGATATGGTAACAGTCTTTAAATTCCTTCATGGTTATGATAGAGTGGCTAGGGATCGATATTTTGATATGGCAGGCTCTAGAACTAGAGGTCATAGCTTGAAGCTTCGTAAGAAAACTTCTTTGCAGGATGTAAGGAAATAGTTTTCCAGTGTAAGAGTAGTTGATAATTGGAATTCGCTAAGCGAGGAGGTAGTTAATGCTATCTCAATCCATAGTTTTAATGAGAGGCTGAGGGAATTAGACTTACCATCACTGGAAGCTAGAAGAGTGAGGGGGGATATGGTGATAGTCTTTAAATTCCTTCATGGTTATGATAGAGTGGATAGGGATCGATATTTTGATATGGCTGGCTCTAGAACTAGAGGTCATAGTTTGAAGCTTGGTAAGAAAACTTCTTTGCAGGATGTAAGGAAATACTTTTTCAGTGTAAGAGTAGTTGATAATTGGAATTCGCTAAGCGAGGAGGTAGTTAATTCTATCTCAATCCATAGTTGTAAGGACAGGTATGATAAGTATCACTAAGTATAAAATGGAACCGATCAGGAGACGGGAAGATACGAACTTTGGGCTCTTTCCCATAAACACAATTAGGTAATCACAATTAGGTAATCACACATACACCAACTAGGTAAATATTCGAGGGAAGGAAAGCCGAGACCAACAAAAGTAGCCTTTGAGAGAGGGGAAACATGTAGGGAAATATTGTTGAGATAAAAAAGTCTAAAAGACCTTCAAGAATTCAAAGAAGTGTTCATTAGACGATACAGAACACAGGAAGAGATGGGAAAGATCAAAAACTTGTTGCAAGAGGCAAGAAGGTTAAATGATGAAAGAAATGAAGAAGAGAAGAAAAATTTTCATTACAGAGTTCTTCCAGACAAAGGGGAGATAAAGAAGATAATGACAGAAGATCAGGGGATGGGGCCTCATTAAGATTGTTATACACAAATGCTGATGGATTAGCTGGTAAGGCAGTAGAATTAAAAGATAGGATTCACAACAGTAAGGCAGATATAGTAGCAATTACAGAGACTAAGTTGAGTGAGGACATAACAGTGTCACAGTTTTTCCTAAGGTCTTCAGAATACTAAGGGTTGAAAGATCTGAGAGGACTGGTGGAGGGATAGCACTGCTCATAAGTGAAAGGATTCAAGTTGAAGAAATAAGCTTGGCTATAGAAAGTGAGTTCAAGGAATTTCTTGTTGCTCGCATAAATACTGGGTCAGAGAGCATTATAATAACTGTTGTATACAACCCACCAAGGAACCCAAATAGGCTTGAAGTTTATGAGGAAAGTCATATAGGTACTATTGAACTCATAAACTCAGTTGTTAACATGGCACGGGGAAAAAATGTAGGATTTTGATTATGGGAGACTTTAATCATAAAGAGATAGATTGGATATATCTCGACCCACACAGTGGTGAGGACTCATTCGGGGCAAGATTCCTAGATTGCGTACAAGGGAATTTCCTACACCAACATGTAATGGAACCAACAAGAGCCAGGGGTGGGGATGAGCCATCACTACTTGATCTAGTGTTCACAGATAATGTGTTGGATATTGAAAAAATTGAGTATGTGCCACCAATTGGAAAGAGTGACCACTGTGTGTTGTTGATGGAGTATATCATTGAAGATATTCTTCCTGAGAGTAGAGGCACTGAGGACATGAGAAGGAACTATCCGAAAGGAGATTACATCAAAATGAATGAGCTTTTTGCAGTTATTGACTGGAGAACCTTATTTTACAACAAATCTGTACAAGAAATGTATGACATCTTTTGTGAGAAATATGGGAAGATAGTAGATTGCTGCATACCTGTCACCAAAGTAGGTGTAATTCATGCCAGAGAGAAATGGTTCGATAATGGGTGTAAAAGAGCTAAGGAGTGGAGAGACAAATGCTGGAAAAGGTATAGGAGGAGAAAAAACATAAATGCCTGGCAAACCTACAAAAGAGCAAGAAATGACTACCTAAGTAAAAGGAGAGAGGCAGAGAGAGATTATGAGAGGGACATCACCAGGAAGGCTAAAGAAAATCCCAAGCATTTCCACAGCTTTATCAGAGGAAAACTGAAGGTAAAAGAACAGGTTTTAAGGAAAAAGAGAGCGGAGGGAAGCATCACTGGGACGGATGAAGAGATCTGCAAAGAATTGAACAAGGAGTTTCAGTCAGTATTTACAGTAGAAAATACCCCACCCCCTCAGATTGCAGTGATAGAAGCTCAAGGGCCGGTATTAGAGAACATCAACCTTACAGCCACAGAGGTATGCAAAGCACTGATGGATTTAGATGTTCATAAAGCTACAGGTCCTGATGACATATCCCCTCATGTGCTTAAAAAATGCGCAAACACAATATCAGTGGCACTAAGTATCATAATTGTGTTTACGGGAAAGAGCCCAAAGCTCGTATCTTCCCGTCTCCTGATCGGTTCCATTTTAGACTTAGTGATACTTATCGTACCTGTCCTTATCAACTACTCTTACACTGAAAAAGTGTTTCCTTACATCCTGCAAAGAAGTTTTTTACGAAGCTTCAAACTATGATCTCTAGTTTTAGAGCCAGCCATATCGAAATATCGATCCCTATCCACTCTATCATAACCATGAAGGAATTTAAAGACTGTCACCATATCCCCCCTCACTCTTCTAGCTTCCAGCGATGGTAAGTCTAATTCCCTCAGCCTCTCATCATAACTGAGATTGCGTATTTCTGTCACCAGTTTCGTGGCATGTCTTTGAACTTTTTCAAGCTTAGCTATGTGCTTTTTCAAGTGCGGATTCCAAAAGGGGGCTGCATATTCGAGTTTTGGCCTCACATAGGTTACATAAATATTTCTGAACATTTCCTTGTCCATGTGCCTGAAGGCTACCCTTACATTTGATAAGAATGCATATGCTGCCCTTACTATGCCATTTATATGTATTTCTGGAGACAAATCTGCCAGTATGTTTACTCCTAGGTCTCTGTCATTTTCTGTCTCTTGAAGTTGTACTCCAGCCACCGAGTAGTCAAGCTTGGGCCTTCTTGCACTTGTACCCATTCTCATTACCTTACATTTTGAAGTATTGAATTTCATTAGCCACTTTTCTGACCACTCATGCAGATTATTTAGATCCTCCTGAAGTTCTCTACCATTGTTATCGTTTTTTACTTTCTTCACAATCTTTGCATCATCTGCAAACATATTCATGAATGAATTTACAGACTCTGGTAGGTCATTTACATATACAATGAACAAAAGTGGCCCTAAAACTGAACCCTGTGGAACTCCACTACTAACTCTTCTCCATTCAGACACTGAGTGTCTTACTCTAACCCTCTGTTCCCTTCCTTCTAAGTAAGCTTTTGTCCATTCCAAAACATTTCCACCTATTCTAGCCATTGAGTGCAGCTTCCTAATAAGTCTCCCATGTGGAACAGTGTCAAACGCTTTCTGGAAGTCTAGGAATATGCAATCTGCCCAGCCCTCTCTTTCCTGTAAGATTTGGCTTACCTCATCATAAAATTCTAATGAGTTTGTTACTGTTGATCTACCTTCTCTGAAGCCATGTTGCCTCACTGACAAAAAGTTGAAGGATTCCAAGTGAAGAGAGATATGTTTCCATAGTAGTTTCTCCATAACTTTGCAAACTATGCTGGTCAAGGAAACTGGTCTATAGTTCAGAGCCGTATCCCTCCTTCCCTTTTTGAAGATAGGTATCACATTTGCTTGTTTCCAGCATCTTGGAATCTCCCCCGACTCCAGTGACTCCTTAAATATGATACTTAGTGCCACTGATATTGTGTTTGCGCATTTTTTAAGCATATGAGGGGATATGTCATCAAGACCTGTAGCTTTATGAACATCTAAATCCATCAGCGCTTTGCATACCTCTGTGGCTGTAAGGTTGATGTTCTCTAATACCGGCCCTTGAGCTTCTATCACTGCAATCTGAGGGGGTGGGGTATTTTCTACTGTAAATACTGACTGAAACTCCTTGTTCAATTCTTTGCAGATCTCTTCATCCGTCTCAGTGATGCTTCCATCCGCTCTCTTTAGCCTTAAAACCTGTTCTTTTACCTTCAGTTTTCCTCTGATAAAGCTGTGGAAAAGCTTGGAATTTTCTTTAGCCTTCCTGGTGATGTCCCTCTCATAATCTCTCTCTGCCTCTCTCCTTTTACTTAGGTAGTCATTTCTTGCTCTTTTGTAGGTTTGCCAGGCATTTATGTTTTTTCTCCTCCTATACCTTTTCCAGCATTTGTATCTCCACTCCTTAGCTCTTTTACACCCATTATCGAACCATTTCTCTCTGGCATGAATTACACCTACTTTGGTGACAGGTATGCAGCAATCTACTATATTCCCATATTTCTCACAATAGATGTCATACATTTCTTGTACAGATTTGTTGTAAAATAAGGTTCTCCAGTCAATAACTGCAAAAAGCTCATTCATTTTGATGTAATCTCCTTTCGGATAGTTCCTCCTCATGTCCTCAGTGCCTCTACTCTCAGGAAGAATATCTTCAATGATATACTCCATCAACAACACACAGTGGTCACTCTTTCCAATTGGTGGTTCATACTCAATATTTTCAATATCCAACACATTATCTGTGAACACTAGATCAAGTAGTGATGGCTCATCCCACCCCTGGCCCTTGTTGGTTCCATTACATGTTGGTGTAGGAAATTCCCTTGTACGCAATCTAGGAATCTTGCCCCGAATGAGTCCTCACAACTGTGTGGGTCAAGATTTATCCAATCTATCTCTTTATGATTAAAGTCTCCCATAATCAAAATCCTACATTTTTTCTCCCGTGCCATGTTAACAACTGAGTTTATGACTTCAATAGTACCTATATGACTTTCCTCATAAATTTCAAGCCTATTTTGGTTCCTTGGTGGGTTGTATACAACAGTTATTATAATGCTCTCTGACCCAGTATTTATGCGAGCAACAAGAAATTCCTTGAACTCACTTTCTATAGTCAAGTTTATTTCTTCAACTTGAATCCTCTCACTTATGAGCAGTGCTATCCCTCCACCAGTCCTCTCAGATCTTTCAACCCTTAGTATTCTGAAGCCCTTAGGAAAAACTGTGACTGTTTATGTCCTCACTCAACTTAGTCTCTGTAGTTGCTACTATATCTGCCTTACTGTTGTGAATCCTATCTTTTAATTCTACTGCCTTACCAGCTAATCCATCAGCATTTGTGTATAACAGTCTTAATGAGGCCCCATCCCCTGATCTTCTGTCATTATCTTCTTTATCTCCCCTTTGTCTGGAAGTACTCTGTAACGAAAATTTTTCTTCTCTTCTTCATTTCTTTCATCATTTAACCTTCTTGCCTCTTGCAACAAGTTTTTGATCTTTCCCATCTCTTCCTGTGTTCTGTATCGTCTAATGAACACCTAATTGTGTTTACGGGAAAGAGCCCAAAGCTTGTATCTTTCCGTCTCCTGAGCGCTTCCATTTTCTACTTAGTGATACTTACCTTACCTGTCCTTAAAACTATAGATTGTGATAGCATTAACTACCTCCTCACTTTGCTAATTCCAATTATCAACTACTCTTACACTGAAAAAGTGTGTCCTTACATCCTGCAAAGAAGTTTTCTTTCGAAGCTTCAAACTATGACCTCTAGTTCTAGAGGCTGCCATATCAAAATATCGATCCCTATCCACTCTGTTATAACCATGAAGGAATTTAAAGACTTTTACCATATTCCCCTCAATCTTCTAGCTTCGAGTAATGGTAAGTCTAATTACCTCAGCCTCTCATCATAACCGAGATTGCGTATTTCTGGCACCAGTTTCACGGCATGTCTTTGAACTTTTTCAAGCTTAGCTATGTGCTTTTTCAAGTGCGGATTCCAGAAGGGGGCCGCATATTCGAGTTTTGGCCTCACATAGGTTACATAAATATTTCTGAACATTTCCTTGTCCATGTGCCTGAAGGCTACCCTTACATTTGATAAGAAGGCATATGCTGCCCTTACTATGACATTTCTATGTATTTCTGGAGACAAATCTGCCAGTATGTTTACTCCTAGAACTCTCTCATTTTCTGTCTCTTGAAGTTGTACTCCAGCCACCGAGTAGTCAAGTTTGGGCCTTCTTGCACTTGTACCCATTCTCATTACCTTACATTTTGAAGCATTGAATTTCATTGGCCACTTTTCTTACCACTCATGCAGACTATTTAGATCTTCCTGAAGTTCTCTACCATTGTTCTCGTTTCCTACTTTCTTTACAATCTTTGCATCATCTGCAAACATATTCATGAATGAATTTACAGACTCTGGTAGGTCATTTACATATACAAGGAACAAAAGTGGCCCTAAAACTGAACCCTGTGGAACCCCACTACTAACTCTTCTCCATTCAGACACTGAGTGTCTTACTCTAACCCTCTGTTTCCTTCCTTCTAAGTAAGTTTTTATCCATTCCAAGACATTTCCACCTATTCCAGCTATTGCTTGCAGCTTCCTAATAAGTCTCCCACGTGGAACAGTGTCAAATGCTCTCTGGAAGTCTAGGAATATGCAATCTGCCCAGCTCTCTCTTTCCTATAAGATTCGGCTTACCTCATCATAAAATTCTAATAAGTTTTTTAATGTTGATCTACCTTTGCTGAAGCCATGTTGTCTAACTGACAAAAAGTTAAAGGATTCCAAATGAAGAGAGATATGTTTTCTTAGTAGTTTCTCCATAACTTTGCAAACTATGCTGGTCAAGGAAACTGGTCTATAGTTTAGAGCCGTATCCCTTCTTCCCCTTTTGAAGATAGGTATCACGTTTGCTTGTTTCCAGCATTCTGGAATCTCCCCTGACTCCAGTGACTTTTTAAATATGATACTTAGTTTTCAAATATGATACTTAGTATATATATATATATATATATATATATATATATATATATATATATATATATATATATATATATATATATATATACTGTATATATATATATATATATATATATATATATATATATATATATATATATATATATATATATATATATATATATATATATATATATATATATATATATATATATATATATATATATATATATATATATATATATATATATATATATATATATATATATATATATATATATATATACTGTAAATATATATATATATATATATATATATATATATATATATATATATATATATATATATATATATATATATATATATATATATATATATATATATATATATATATATATATATATATATATATATATATATATATATATATATATGTACTGTATATATATATATATATATATATATATATATATATATATATATATATATATATATATATATATATATATATATATATATATATATATATATATATATATATATATATACACAGTAATCCCTCGCTATATCGTGGTTCACCTTCCGCGGATTCAGCGCATCACGGGTTTTTATGGCGGGCATATGTATTTTATATTGCAGATTTTCTGTGTATGTTGCGGGAATCCACAATATGTGGAAATATTAACATTTCCAGTATTTTCATTATTTTATTGTTAAAAAAAAGTATTTCCTAGCCTAAGAATAACAAAACAGTAAAAAATAGTAAAAAACATAAATTTAAACATGTAACTCACAGCATTGCACCATATAAAATATGATACCAGTATTTGCGTCTTGGAAAACACAAAGGGTTTCACCTACGTGAGATAGTACACAGGATGCTATTGGCTGATGGTGGGAGACGACGAATCACAGAATTGTGTTCTGTATCTTGGGGTTTGATCGGCTTTTTGATTGAAGCTAGATTCTTCCAGCATCTTCCATTGTCTTGCCTCACCCATTCACTTACTCCCGTGTGCGCCTTTCACGCTGTGCCTCTTAATACGTTGTGCTTGTGTTTTTTGTGAAACTTTTGCTCTATTTCAAGGCCTAAGCGGCAAAGGAAGATGTTGACCCTAGCAGATAAGGCAAAACTGTTAGATATGCTGAAGGAAGGAAGAAGTTTCTCGGTTGTCAGCCGCCATTTCAGCATCAACGCATCTACTGTTTGCTATATCAAGAAGGACAAGGCGAATATCAGGAAGACAGCGATTCTTACTGTTAACAAAACAGCGAAGAGGGTCGTAACGCCCAGCAATAAGATAATAGTGTGGATGGAATCTGCTTTGGCTCTGTGGATTGCTGATTGCAGGAAGATCAGCTTAGACACGAGTATCATACAAACAATGGCAAAGAAGCTGTATGAGACATTCGCCGCAAACGACCCTGACGACGACAGTGGTGACCGAGAGGAGAAGGAGAAAGAATATTTGAAAGACCCATAACCAGGACCGTCCATCGATTCTCCACAGAGGAACCCATCGTTCGTTGCAAGCAAGGGATAGTTCACCAAATTTCAAAAACGCCTTGGTCTAAAGAGCGTTTTGGTGCATAGCAAAGCTGCCTCTGCAGATACAGCTGCAGCTGAAGATTATGTGAGCAACGACTTCAAGAAAATTATCAAGGAAGGCAGTTATGCTCCTAAGCAAGTGTTCAACATGGATGAGACTCGGTTATTTTGGAAGAGAATGCCGTCTCCACTTTTCTTTTTAAGGAAGAAGCTAAAGCCCCTGGAGTTAAAGCACACAAAGACCGCGTTAACCCGTCATGTGTGGGAATTCTGCGGGCTTTATGTTAAGGCCCGGGCTTATGTACAAGTCAAAGAACCCTAGGGCTTTGAAGAATAAAAACAAGAATCTGCTGCCAGTGTATTGGATGCATAACCCTAAGGCCTGGATCACGAAAAGTCTCACATCGGACTGGTTTTACCAATGCTTTATCCCTCAGGTAAGAGTTTATCTTGTGGAGAAGGGCCTTGAACTTAAAGTCCTTATGTTGATGGATAATGCTGGTGGCCACGCAACTGATCTCCATTATGACGGTGTTCAGGTAGAGTTCCTGCCACCGAATATGACATCACTGATTTAGCCTATGGATCATGTTGTTATTCATGCATTCAAAGCCCTCTAAACACAAAATGCTCTGGTGAAGCTGGTTGACTCCATGGATGCGGACAAAGAATTCGCACTAAAGGCGTACTGGTGTAACTACACAATTGCTACATGCCTTCAAAATGTTCAGAATGCAATCAAAGAGATGAAGCCGGCCTCAATCAATGCCAGCTGGAAGAAATTGTGGCCGGAAGTCATCTACGACTACGAGGGATTCGCTTCTGACGAAGTGCATAACTTGGCAGTTGAGAAAGCTGTGAAGTTGGCTGCATTGCTAGGAGGAAAAGGCTTTAGAGATATGACTCATGAAGATGTGAATGAACTGATCGACTGCCACTCGCAGCCGTTGACTGATGAAGACTTGGAGGAAATTACAAAATCAGCGAGCGAAGAAGAGGAAGAACAACAAGAGGAAATGCACAATGAAGTTGGAGAAACTGCCCTTACACTCAAACGGCTCGCAGCCATGTATAACATGGCCAACAACTGTTGCAGGAGTGGGACGATGATATGGTTTGTTTGGTGCACTTCTGCAATATTATCAAATATGCCATGTGTTATGATATAAGTGATCTAATCCTTTATTGATAATAAGGTTATTCCCTTTATCGCACCTCTTTTGTTTTCATTGTACTTCTACCTATTTGGTTTCTAATGTTTATATTGATTGAGCCGACCGGCACACATCTTGCAACAATAAACTGGAAGCCATGATATACGCTCATTATTAATACAAACCTTTACATTTGGCGACGAGTAAACCCTTCATGGATATGGGAAACCTCTTGAGTTTGGTTATATTACTGGCTTAAATAGATTCGCCTTGCAAGATTTCTGGTAGGTGCCAAATGTTTTGTTTGCCGACGCCAGGATTAGGCTACCATGGTTATGCCTAATTGGATCCTGGATTGATGCTGCGTGATTCACCTCGACTAGGCTAGTGTTGGATTTAAGCCTAGGTGCCCTGTATGATGTTGCTGCAGTTTTGGGCGCATGTTTCTTCAAGCCTAGCATACGTTTTTGCTACCCTAGCATATCGAATTGTCGGTTGTTTGGGTGCTACATTAGCCTAAGTGTTTGTGGATACTGGTAATATTACAGAATAGGTCCGCAATGTCGTCGTCGTTGAATCAGATTAGAATTGATTGTTTTAATCCATCGAAAATTTCCTTGGAATTATGGCTAAGCCTATTAGAGGCACATTTTAGTCATTTAAATGTCACTGAGGCTGACGAGAAAAAAAATCTCCTGCTTGTGTCATTGGGTACTGATGTTTTTAGTGTTTTAGGCAATCTTTGTGCTCCTGATTTGCCCCACACAAAGTCTTATGCAGACTTGGTTCAGTTATTGAAAGGTCATTTTATTGCTACGCCTTCTTATCACAGAAGTTTGCTAGCCTTCCAGCAAAGAAAAAAAAGGAAGGATGAGAGTGTAAAAGAATTGTATGCTGATTTAAAGGCTCTAGCAAAGCATTGTAATTTTGGCAACCAATTTGATGGTAGAGTAAGAGATCAGTTATTTATGGCTGTAGATGCTGAAGTTTATTTTTCAAATATAGTGGCTCTCAACATAGATCTCCAAGCAATGACCTCTCAGGCTATTTTGGAGAGAATTTTGAACATGGAAAAAGCATTTGTAAGTGAGAAAGATGAGGTTCAGTCACAGGTTCAGGTTGTAAGAAGAAAATATGTAGGTTTATCTTGTCAACATTGTGGTTCCTCTCATGACAGCTTTTATTGTAGATTTAAGCATTTATCATGTTATAATTGTCATAAAAAGGGTCATTTACAGAAGGTTTGTAAAGAAGCCAAAAGAGAGAGTGGTTATAGTACAGCTAAAGGTTCAAATAGACCAAGCAAGAAAGATTTTAGGAGTAAACCTAAGTTTAATAGTAGGGAAACTGTAAAGATTGTGAATGATCAAGATGTATCATTAAGTGATAATGATGATGAGGATGATAAAGTGTTAACTGTCAGAGATAAAATCTATGCTGTTCATGCTGAACAATTTTATTTTTCTGTTAATAAGATCCAAGTTCCTTTTGAGGTTGATAGTGGTGCTACTGTTTCAACTTTGAATAAAGATTGGGTTGAGAAGTTGAATTTGAAAGTTGAACAATGTAAGAAACCCTTACAGGCTTATGATGATTTTAAAATAAAGGTTTTGGGAAAAGTGGTTGCTCCTGTTGTGTATAATGGATATAATGTATCACAAGTCTTTTATGTTGTTGGTTCAAAGAATACAAATTTATGTGGTAAAAATCTAATGAAACAAGTTGGTATTTATTTAGCAGGATTAGATGGAAGTACCAAGGTTAACAATGTTCATAATGTAAGTGTTGAACAAGTGTTTGAAGATTATAATGTTAATGTAAGCAAACCTATTTCTAGCATTGTAGCTAAAATTCATATAAAGAGTGATGCTATTCCAAAGTTTGTAAAAGCACGTACTGTTCCATTTTACCATAAAGAGATGGTTGAAGAGGCCATTGATAAACTTGTAAGTGAAAATATTATAGAATCTGTATCTCATAGTGAATGGGCTGCGCCTATTGTACCTGTGTTAAAAGAGAATAAGAAAGAAATTCGCATATGTGCAGATTTTAAGCATTTGAATAAGCAAATACAATGTGATAAATACCCCTTGCCTAAGATTGATGAACTTTTGTGCAGTGTTGGCAAAGGCAAAATTTTTTCTAAGATTGATTTGAAGAATGCATATTTGCAAATACCTGTTGAAGAACAAAGTCAAGAGTTTTTAGTTATTAATACACACAAAGGAATGTATAAATACAAGAGGTTGCCCTTTGGCTTGTCCTCTTCTCCTGGTATTTTTCAAAGATTTATTTCACAGATCTTATGTAATATTGATGGTGTTGCTGCATATATGGATGATATAGTTGTCAGTGGTGAAACTAAAGATGAGCATGATGAGAGACTCAAGAAAGTTTTAAATGTGTTGCAATCTCATAATGTACAGATAAATAAGAGTAAAACAGTTTTAAATATGGAATGTATTGAATATTTAGGTTACTGTATATCAAGTGAAGGAATAAAACCATCCCCAAAGAAGGTTAAAGCAATTTTGGATGCTCCTTGTCCTACCTCAGTAGCAGAGGTCCACTCATTTTTAGGGATGATTACATTTTACTGTAGATTTATTAAGAATTTTTCAACTAAATCAGCTCCATTGTATGATTTACTGAAAAAAGGTGCCAAGTTTGAATGGACAAAGATTGAACAGAATGCATTTAAATGTCTTAAACAAGATTTTGTAGATTCTAAAGTATTAGTAAATTTTGATGGGTCATATCCCTTGATTGTAGAAGTTGATGCTTCACCTGTTGGTGTAGGATGTGTGTTATTGCAAAAGGTCAATGGAGTAGAAAGACCTATTTATTTTGCAAGTAAGAAATTGAGTAGTGCTGAGATGAAATATTCACAGTTGGATAAAGAAGGATTGTCTTTGATTTTCGCTGTCAAAAGATTTAGATATTTTCTTTTGGGTAGAAAATTTATGGCCAGAACGGACCATAAACCACTTTTAGGATTGTTTGGTAAAGATAAGCCAATTCCTCAGAATGCCAATTCTAGGATACAAAGATGGGCTTTGTTACTTTCTCAATATGACTTTGATCTAGTGCATAAACCTGGAAAGGAAAATGTTATTGCCGATGCACTTAGCCGTCTTCCAGTAGAAGATGAAATTCAGTCTGGGATTCCTGCTGAGTATGTAAGATTAGTGGAATTGCTTGATTTTGATGAAATTTCTTATAAGGTAATTAGACAATATAATAAGAAAGATAAAGTGATGTCTCAGTTAATTAATTGTCTAAGATTTGGTTGGTCTAAAGAAAATAATTTGTTACTCATGGAATATGGTAATGTTAAAGATGAATTGTCTCTTCATAATGATGTAGTGTTATACAGGAATCGTATTGTAATACCTGTAGAGTTGAGGTGTAAGATATTGACTCATTTACATAATGGTCATAATGGAATAAATGCCATGAAAGCAGAGGCTAGGAAATGGGTTTGGTGGCCAAAGATTGACCAAGACCTTGCAGAGATGACAAAGAATTGTAATATTTGTTTTAAGAATTATAAACAACCACCAGCTAATACTTTGTCATGGCCTAATACGGGAAAACCATGGTCTAGGGTCCATATGGACTATGCAGGTCCTATTGATGGTAAATATTTTCTAATTGTCATTGATTCTTATAGTAAGTTCTTAGATATACAGTTCTCTAGTTCTGCAACATCTGGTGTCACTATAAATCACCTAAGGAAAGTATTTTCTAATTTTGGCTTGCCAGACATGATAGTGTCAGATAATGCTCCTAATTTTGTATCACAGCAAATGAAGGTGTTTTTGCAAAAGAATGGTATAAAACATGTTTGTCCTGCCCCTTATCATCCAGCCTCTAATGGTCTTGCAGAAAGAGCTGTAAGGACATTTAAGGAGGGTTTAAGGAAATTTAAAGAGGGAGATTATACTACTAGAGTTTGTCGTTTTCTTTATAACTATAGAAGAACTGTGCATTCTGCTACAGGAAAAGCTCCTGCAGAGATTATGTTTAATAGAAATTTCAGAGGTACTGTAGATGTAAAGCTGAAAGAAAGTAAAGAATGTAATGATAGTCTTTCAAATGAAGAAAACATGTACAAAGTTGATGATGCTGTGTTTGCACGTAACTATGGTAAAGGTCCACTATGGGTGGAAGGTAGAATTGTAGAAGTATTAGGTTTAAGAAATTATAAAGTGCAAGTACATTGTTCAGGGAATATGATATGGAAAAGACATTCTGATCAATTGATGCATAGATATTTTGGAGATTTCAATCAGTCTAATAATGAAATGTTGAATAATGATTATGATAATCCTGTTGTAAGTGAAATTGAAGCTGATAATCCTGTTGTAACAAGTGTTCCTAGTGAATTAACAACCAATTCTAATATTATAGAAACAAATGGTGTACTTTCAAAAGATGTTATTAATGTACCTTCAAGAGATGTAAGTAATAGTGCATGTGATGAGTTACCTATACAGACTCCAGTAGTGAGAAGGTCTCAGAGAAATATCAAGCCCCCTGATCGTCTTAATTTGTAAATAGTGTTTTGAACTCCTTATATAGAATTTTCATGTGTGCCTTGTTTTAAGAAGTTGATGACTTATTTTTTTATATGTGATGTATTGCAAATTCTAGGGGAAAGGAATGTTATGATATAAGTGATCTAATCCTTTATTGATAATAAGGTTATTCCCTTTATCGCACCTCTTTTGTTTTCATTGTACTTCTACCTATTTGGTTTCTAATGTTTATATTGATTGAGCCGACCGGCACACATCTTGCAACAATAAACTGGAAGCCATGATATACGCTCATTATTAATACAAACCTTTACACCATGACTCCTTACAAGACCATCTTCGCACAAAAGAAGACAGCAACTTCCCATTACCATGTTCTTCTCACGCAAGAAGCAGTCGTAGAGCTGTCATTGGCTGTGCAGTATGTAAATGTCATCATCACTTCACTCACAGTAAGCTTACTTATCACGTTCATATAGCTTTACGCTTGCGTGCTGTTAGTTTTTGTAAACTTACCTGTTTCACTCATATAAATTTAAGCTTGCGGGCTTTTATTAATAAAGTAAAGGGTGAGTTGTTAATGGTGCAGGGAGGGTTAATACAGTAATGATAAAAATAAATGTAAAATACCTGTTATATATATGGTGCTGCTACTTCGCGGATTTTCCCCTATCGCGGGTGGTCCCGGAACGTAACACCCGCGATAAACGAGGGATTACTGTATTTATGTATGTATATATATATATATATATATATATATATATATATATATATATATATATATATATATATATATATATATATATATATATATATATATAGTGTTCCCCCCCTTATCGCGGTAGTTCGGTTCCGGGACCTGGCGCGAACCAGGAAAACCGCGGAGTAGGATCAGCCTATATGTACATAGATATGTTAATTTCTTTTTATGTTTACACTGTATAAACCCTCTCTGTACTGTTAAAATACCACTCTTTACTTCATAAATAACAGCATGCAACGTAAATTTATATGAAAGTGATAGATAAAATTACGGTGAATGAAGTGGTAATTACATGACATACTCATTTACAATTATTTTTACGTTTACGTACTGTATAAACCCTCCCTGCACTGTTAAAAAAACACCCTTTACATTATAAATAACAGCAAGCAACGTAAATTTTTATGAAAGTGATAGGAAAACTTACCGTGAATGTGATGACAACGTGACATACATAGGAATTTTACAATTATTTTTACGTTTACGTACTGTATAAACCCTCCCTGCACTGTTAAAAGAACACCCTTTACATTATAAATAACAGCAAGCAACGTAAATTTATATGTACGTGATAGGTAAACTTACCTTATCTGTTATGGTTAACATTTTCCTTTGCCACTTAGGTTCACTACAAGAAGCCTTAGAAGATGAAGGATGCTTGGGAGGCATTGCAAAGGTTAAAATACGCGAGTAAAAATATCACAAGCAAAATGTATTAATTAGCACAACGTGAACGGCGCACACGTGAGTTAGACTGAACGAGCCTTTGTCCGAAATGCTGATAGCGGTATAAGTAACAGCATGCAATGTAAATTTATATGTACGCAATAGGTAAACTTACCTTATCTGTTATGGTTAACAATTTCCTTTGCCGATTAGGCTCACTACTAGAAGCTTTAGAAGATGAAGGATGCTTGGGAGGCATTGCAAAGGTTTAAATATGCGAGTAAAATAATCACAAGCAAAACGTATTAATAAGCACAACGTGAACGGTGCACATGTGAGTTAGACTGAACGAGCCTTTGTCCAAAACGCTGATAGCGGTATCGTATTTTACATGTTGCAATACTGTTAGTATTTATGTTTTTTACTATTTTTTACTGTTTTATTATTCTTAGGCTAAGAAATACGTTTTTTTGTCAATAAAATCATGAAACTACTGGAAATATAAATATATATGCTAGCTCACGTAGCTGTGACCCCAATACATTGTATGCTATCGGACACTATTTCGCATGATGCAATACTGTGAGTTATACTATACGTACGTATATCTAATTTTATATTTTTTACAATTTTTTACTGTTTTATTATTCGTAGGCTGGGAAATAAATTTTTTCCATCAATTAAATAATGAATTTTTTTTTCAATAAAAAAAATTAAAATACTGAAAATTTTTATTTTTTCAATATTTTAATATTTTTGCGTATACCCGTAAAATAAAATAATAATTTATCCAAAAAAAAACTGCGATACAGTGAGAACGCGAACCAAGAAACGCGATACAGGGGGAGAACACTGTATATACAGTGATCCCCCCCTTATCGCAGTAGTTCGGTTCCGGAACCCGGTGCGAGACAGGAAAACCGCGAAGTAGGATTAGCCTATATGCACATAGATATTTTAATTTATTTTCATGTTTACACTGTATAAACCCTCCTTGTAATGTTAACAAACCACCCTTTACTCCATAAATAACAGCATGCAACGTAAATTTATATGAAAGTGATAAATAAAATTACGGTAAATGAAATTGTAATTACATGACATACTCATGTACATAGGTATTTTACAATTATTTTTGCCCCCAAAAAAACCGTGGTAGTGAAAATGCGAACCAAGAAACGCGATCCAGCGGCGGATCACTGTATATATATATATATATATATATATATATATATATATATATATATATATATATATATATATATATATATATATATATATATATATATATATATATATATATATATGTGTGTGATTACCTAATTGTGTTTACGGGAAAGAGCCCAAAGCTCGTATCTTCCCGTCTCCTGATCGGTTCCATTTTATACTTAGTGATACTTATCATACCTGTCCTTAAAACTATGGATTGAGATACCATTAACTACCTCCTCGCTTAGCCAATTCCAATTATCAACTACTCTTACACTGAAAAACTATTTCCTTACATCCTGCAAAGAAGTTTTCTTACCAAGCTTCAAACTATGACCTCTAGTTCTAGAGCCAGCCATATAAAAAAATCGATCCCTATCCACTCTATCATAACCATGAAGGAATTTAAAGACTGTCACCATATCCCCCCTCACTCTTCCAGCTTCGAGTAATGGTAAGTCTAATTCCCTCAGCCTCTCATCATAACTGAGATTGCGTATTTCTGGCACCAGTTTCGTGGCATGTCTTTGAACTTTTTCAAGCTTAGCTATGTGCTTTTTCAAGTGCGGATTCCAAAAAGGGGCTGCATATTCGAGTTTTGGCCTCACATAGGTTACATAAATATTTCTGAACATTTCCTTGTCCATGTCCCTGAAGGCTACCCTTATATTTGATAAGAATGCATACGCTGCCCTTACTATGCCATTTATATGTATTTCTGGAGACAAATCTGCCAGTATGTTTACTTCTAGATCTCTCTCATTTTCTGTCTCTTGAAGTTGTACTCCAGCCACCGAGTAGTCAAGCTTGGGCCTTCTTGCACTTGTACCCATTCTCATTACCTTACATTTTGAAGTATTGAATTTCATTAGCCACTTTTCTGACCACTCATGCAGATTATTTAGATCCTCCTGAAGTTCTCTACCATTGTTCTCGTTTTTTACTTTCTTCACAATCTTTGCATCATCTGCAAACATATTCATGAATGAATTTACACACTCTGGTAGGTCATTTACATATACAAGGAACAAAAGTGGACCTAAAACTGAACCCTGTGGAACTCCACTACTAACTCTTCTCCATTCAGACACTGAGTGTCTTACTCTAACCCTCTGTTCCCTTCCTTCTAAGTAAGTTTTTATCCATTCCAAAACATTTCCACCTATTCTAGCCATTGATTGCAGCTTCCTAATAACTCTCCCATGTGGAACAGTGTCAAACGCTTTCTGGAAGTCTAGGAATATGCAATCTGCCCAGCCCTCTCTTTCCTGTAAGATTTGGCTTACCTCATCATAAAATTCTAATAAGTTTGTTACTGTTGATCTACCTTCTCTGAGGCCATGTTGCCTCACTGAGAAAAAGTTGAAGGATTCCAAGTGAAGAGAGATATGTTTCCTTAGTAGTTTCTCCATAACTTTGCAAACTATGCTGGTCAAGGAAACTGGTCTATAGTTCAGAGCCGTATCCCTCTTTCCCTTTTTGAAGATAAGTATCACATTTGCTTGTTTCCAGCATCTTGGAATCTCCCCCGACTCCAGTGACTCCTAAAATATGATACTTAGTGCCACTGATATTGTGTTTGCGCATTTTTTAAGCACATGAGGGGATATGTCATTGGGACCTGTAGCTTTATAAACATCTAAATCCATCAGCGCTTTGCATACCTCTGTGGCTGTAAGGTTGATGTTCTCTAATACCGGCCCTTGAGCTTCTATCACTGCAATCTGAGGGGGTGGGGTATGTATGTGATTACCTAATTGTGATTACCTAATTGTGTTTACGGGAAAGAGCCCAAAGCTCGTTTCTTCCCGTCTCCTGATCGGTTCCATTTTAGACTTAGTGATACTTATCATACCTGTCCTTAAAACTATGGATTGAGATAGCATTAACTACCTCCTCGCTTAGCGAATTCCAATTATCAACTATTCTTACACTGAAAAAGTATTTCCTTACATCCTGCAAACAAGTTTTCTTACCAAGCTTCAAACTATGACCTCTAGTTCTAGAGCCAGCCATATCGAAATATCGATCCCTATCCACTCTATCATAACCATGAAGGAATTTAAAGACTGTCACCATATCCCCCCTTACTCTTCTAGCTTCAAGTGATGGTAAGTCTAATTCCCTCAGCCTCTCATCATAACTGAGATTTCGTATTTCTGGCACCAGCTTCGTGGCATGTCTTTGAACTTTTTCAAGCTTAGCTATGTGCTTTTTTAAGTGCGGATTCCAAAAGGGGGCTGCATATTCGAGTTTTGGCCTCACATAGGTTACATAAATATTTCTGAACATTTCCTTGTCCATGTGCCTGAAGGCTACCCTTACATTTAATAAGAATGCATATGCTGCCCTTACTATGCCATTTATATGTATTTCTGGAGACAAATCTGCCAGTATGTTTACTCCTAGATCTCTCTCATTTTCTGTCTCTTGAAGTTGTACTCCAGCCACCGAGTAGTCAAGCTTGGGCCTTCTTGCACTTGTACCCATTCTCATTACCTTACATTTTGAAGTATTGAATTTCATTAGCCACTTTTCTGACCACTCATGCAGATTATTTAGATCCTCCTGAAGTTCTCTACCATTGTTCTCGTTTTTTACTTTCTTCACAATCTTTGCATCATCTGCAAACATATTCATGAATGAATTTACAGACTATGGTAGGTCATTTACATATACAAGGAACAAAAGTGGCCCTAAAACTGAACCCTGTGGAACTCCACTACTAACTCTTCTCCATTCAGACACTGAGTGTCTTACTCTAACCCTCTGTTCCCTTCCTTCTAAGTAAGTCTTTATCCATTCCAAAACATTTCCACCTATTCTAGCCATTGATTGCAGCTTCCTAATAAGTCTCCCATGTGGAACAGTGTCAAACGCTTTCTGGAAGTCTAGGAATATGCAATCTGCCCAGCCCTCTCTTTCCTGTAAGATTTGGCTTACCTCATCATAAAATTCTAATAAGTTTGTTACTGTTGATCTACCTTCTCTGAAGCCATGTTGCCTCACTGAGAAAAAGTTGAAGGATTCCAAGTGAAGAGAGATATGTTTCCTTAGTAGTTTCTCCATAACTTTGCAAACTATGCTGGTCAAGGAAACTGGTCTATAGTTCAGAGCCGTATTCCTCTTTCCCTTTTTGAAGATAAGTATCACATTTGCTTGCTTCCAGCATCTTGGAATCTCCCCCGACTCCAGTGACTTCTAAAATATGATACTTAGTGCCACTGATATTGTGAGTGCGCATTTTTTAAGCACATGAGGGGATATGTCATCGGGACCTGTAGCTTTATGAACATCTAAATCCATCAGCGCTTTGCATACCTCTGTGGCTGTAAGGTTGATGTTCTCTAATACCGGCCCTTGAGCTTCTATCACTGCAATCTGAGGGGATGGGGTATGTATGTGATTACCTAATTTGATTACCTAATTGTGTTTACGGGAAAGAGCCCAAAGCTCGTATCTTCCCGTCTCCTGATCGGTTCCATTTTAGACTTAGTGATACTTATCATACCTGTCCTTAAAACTATGGATTGAGATAGCATTAACTACCTCCTCGCTTAGCCATTTCCAATTATCAACTACTCTTACACTGAAAAACTATTTCCTTACATCCTGCAAAGAAGTTTTCTTACCAAGCTTCAAACTATGACCTCTAGTTCTAGAGCCAGCCATATCGAAACATCGATCCCTATCCACTCTATCATAACCATGAAGGAATTTAAAGACTGTCACCATATCCCCCCTTACTCTTCTAGCTTCAAGTGATGGTAAGTCTAATTCCCTCAGCCTCTCATCATAACTGAGATTTCGTATTTCTGGCACCAGTTTCCTGGCATGTCTTTGAACTTTTTCAAGCTTAGCTATGTGCTTTTTTAAGTGCGGATTCCAAAAGGGGGCTGCATATTCGAGTTTTGGCCTCACATAGGTTACATAAATATTTCTGAACATTTCCTTGTCCATGTGCCTGAAGGCTACCCTTACATTTGATAAGAATGCATATGCTGCCCTTACTATGCCATTTATATGTATTTCTGGAGACAAATCTGCCAGTATGTTTACTCCTAGATCTCTCTCATTTTCTGTCTCTTGAAGTTGTACTCCAGCCACCGAGTAGTCAAGCTTGGGCCTTCTTGCACTTGTACCCATTCTCATTACCTTACCTTTTGAAGTATTGAATTTCATTAGCCACTTTTCTGACCACTCATGCAGATTATTTAGATCCTCCTGAAGTTCTCTACCATTGTTCTCGTTTTTTACTTTCTTCACAATCTTTGCATCATCTGCAAACATATTCATGAATGAATTTACAGACTCTGGTATGTCATTTACATATACAAGGAACAAAAGTGGCTCTAAAACTGAACCCTGTGGAACTCCAGTACTAACTCTTCTCCATTCAGACACTGAGTGTCTTACTCTAACCCTCTGTTCCCTTCCTTCTAAGTAAGTTTTTATCCATTCCAAAACATTGCCACCTATTCTAGCCATTGAGTGCAGCTTCCTAATAAGTCTCCCATGTGGAACAGTGTCAAGCGCTTTCTGGAAGTCTAGGAATATGCAATCTGCCCAGCCCTCTCTTTCCTGTAAGATTTGGCTTACCTCATCATAAAATTCTAATAAGTTTGTTACTGTTGATCTACCTTCTCTGAAGCCATGTTGCCTCACTGAGAAAAAGTTGAAGGATTCCAAGTGAAGAGAGATATGTTTCCTTAGTAGTTTCTCCATAACTTTGCAAACTATGCTGGTCAAGGAAACTGGTCTATAGTTCAGAGCCGTATCCCTCTTTCCCTTTTTGAAGATAGGTATCACATTTGCTTGTTTCCAGCATCTTGGAATCTCCCCCGACTCCAGTGACTCCTTAAATATGATACTTAGTGCCACTGATATTGTGTTTGCGCATTTCTTAAGCACATGAGGGGATATGTCATCAGGACCTGTAGCTTTATGAACATCTAAATCCATCAGCGCTTTGCATACCTCTGTGGCTGTAAGGTTGATGTTCTCTAATACCGGCCCTTGAGCTTCTATCACTGCAATCTGAGGGTGTGGGGTATTTTCTACTGTAAATACTGACTGAAACTCCTTGTTCAATTCTTTGAAGATCTCTTCATCCGTCTCAGTGATGCTTCCATCCGCTCTCTTTAGCCTTAAAACCTGTTCTTTTACCTTCAGTTTTCCTCTGATAAAGCTGTGGAAAAGCTTGGGATTTTCTTTAGCCTTCCTGGTGATGTCCCTCTCATAATCTCTCTCTGCCTCTCTCCTTTTACTTAGGTAGTCATTTCTGTATGTATGTATATATATATATATATATATATATATATATATATATATATATATATATATATATATATATATATATATATATATATATATATATATATATATATATATATATATATATATATACATACATACATACATACATACATACATACATACATACATACATACATACATACATACATACATACATACATACATACATACATACATACATACATACATACATACATACATACATACATACATACATACATACATACATACATACATACATACATACATACATGCATACATACATACATACATACATACATACATACATACATACATACATAATATTCGAGGGAAGGAAAGCCGAGACCAACAAAAGTAACCTTTGAGAGAGGGGAGACATGTAGGGAAATATTGTTGAGAAAAAAAAGTCTAAAAGACCTTCAAGAATGCAAAGAAGTGTTCATTAGACGATACAGAACACAGGAAGAGATGGGAAAGATCAAAAACTTGTTGCAAGAGGCAAGAAGGTTAAATGATGAAAGAAATGAAGAAGAGAAGAAAAATTTTCGTTACGGAATACTTCTAGACAAAGGGGAGATAAAGAAGATAATGACAGAAGATCAGGGGATGGGGCCTCATTAAGATTGTTATACACAAATGCTGATGGATTAGCTGGCAAGGCAGTAGAATTAAAAGATAGGATTCACAACAGTAAGGCAGATATAGTAGCAATTACAGAGACTAAGTTGAGTGAGGACATAAACAGTGTCACAGTTTTTCCTAAGGGCTTCAGAATACTAATGGTCGAAAGATCTGAGAGGACTGGTGGAGGGATAGCACTGCTCATAAGTGAGAGGATTCAAGTTGAAGAGATAAACTTGGCTATAGAAAGTGAGTTCAGGGAATTTCTTGTTGCTCGCATAAATACTGGGTCAGAGATCATTATAATAACTGTTGTATACAACCCACCAAGGAACCAAAATAGGCTTGAAATTTATGAGGAAAGTCATATAGGTACGATTGAAGTCATAAACTCAGTTGTTAACATGGCGCGGGAGAAAAAATGTAGGATTTTGATTATGGGAGACTTTAATCATAAAGAGATAGATTGGATAAATCTTGACCCACACAGTGGTGAGGACTCCTTTGGGGCAAGATTCCTAGATTGCGTACAAGGGAATTCCCTACACCAACATGTAATGGAACCAACAAGAGCCAGGGGTGGGGATGAGCCATCACTACTTGATCTGGTGTTCACAGATAATGTGTTGGATATTGAAAATATTGAGTATGAACCACCAATTGGAAAGAGTGACCACTGTGTGTTGTTGATGGAGTATATCATTGAAGACATTCTTCCTGAGAGTAGAGGCACTGAGGACATGAGGAGGAACTATCAGAAAGGAGATTACATCAAAATGAATGAGCTTTTTGCAGTTATTGACTGGAGAACCTTATTTTACAACAAATCTGTACAAGAAATGTATGACATCTTTTGTGAGAAATATGGGAAGATTGTAGATTGCTGCATACCTGTCACCAAAGTAGGTGTAATTCATGCCAGAGAGAAATGGTTCGATAATGGGTGTAAAAGAGCTAAGGAGTGGAGAGACAAATGCTGGAAAAGGTATAGGAGGAGAAAAAACATAAATGCCTGGCAAACCTACAAAAGAGCAAGAAATGACTACCTAAGTAAAAGGAGAGAGGCAGAGAAAGATTATGAGAGGGACATCACCAGGAAGGCGAAAGAAAATCCCAAGCTTTTCCACAGCTTTATCAGAGGAAAACTGAAGGTAAAAGAACAGGTTTTAAGGCTAAAAAGAGCGGATGGAAGCATCACTGAGACGGACGAAGAGATCTGCAAAGAATTGAACAAGGAGTTTCAGTCAGTATTTACAATAGAAAATACCCCACCCCCTCAGATTGCAGTGATAGAAGCTCAAGGGCCGGTATTAGAGAACATCAACCTTACAGCCACAGAGGTATGCAAAGCGCTGATGGATTTAGATGTTCATAAAGCTACAGGTCCTGATGACATATCCCCTAATGTGCTTAAAAAATGCGCAAACACAATATCAGTGGCACTAAGTATCATATTTAAGGAGTCATTGGAGTCGGGGGAGATTCCAAGATGCTGGAAACAAGCAAATGTGATACCTATCTTCAAAAAGGGAAGGAGGGATACGGCTCTGAACTATAGACCAGTTTCCTTGACCAGCATAGTTTGCAAAGTTATGGAGAAACTACTAAGGAAACATATCTCTCTTCACTTGGAATCCTTCAACTTTTTGTCAGTGAGGCAACATGGCTTCAGAGAAGGAAGATCAACAGTAACAAACTTATTAGAATTTTATGATGAGGTAAGCCAAATCTTACAGGAAAGAGAGGGCTGGGCAGATTGCATATTCCTAGACTTCCAGAAAGCGTTTGACACTGTTCCACATGGGAGACTTATTAGGAAGCTCCAATCAATGGCTAGAATAGGTGGAAATGTCTTGGAATGGATAAAAACTTACTTAGAAGGAAGGGAACAGAGGGTTAGAGTAAGACACTCAGTGTCTGAATGGAGAAGAGTTAGTAGTGGAGTTCCACAGGGTTCAGTTTTAGGGCCACTTTTGTTCCTTGTATATGTAAATGACCTACCAGAGTCTGTAAATTCATTCATGAATATGTTTGCAGATGATGCAAAGATTGTGAAGAAAGTAAAAAACGAGAACAATGGTAGAGAACTTCAGGAGGATCTAAATAATCTGCATGAGTGGTCAGAAAAGTGGCTAATGAAATTCAATACCTCAAAATGTAAGGTAATGAGAATGGGTACAAGTGCAAGAAGGCCCAAGCTTGACTACTCGGTGGCTGGAGTACAACTTCAGGAGACAGAAAATGAGAGAGATCTAGGAGTAAACATATTGGCAGATTTGTCTCCAGAAATACATATAAATGGCGTAGTAAGGGCAGCATATGCATTCTTATCAAATGTAAGGGTAGCCTTCAGGCACATGGACAAGGAAATGTTCAGAAATATTTATGTAACCTATGTGAGGCCAAAACTCGAATATGCAGCCCCCTTTTGGAATCCGCACTTGAAAAAGCACATAGCTAAGCTTGAAAAAGTTCAAAGACATGCCACAAAACTGGTGCCAGAAATACGCAATCTCGGTTATGATGAGAGGCTGAGGGAATTAGACTTGCCATCACTCGAAGCTAGAAGAGTAAGGGGGGATATGGTGACAGTCTTTAAATTCCTTCATGGTTATGATAGAGTGGATAGGGATCGATATTTCGATATGGCTGGCTCTAGAACTAGAGGTCATAGTTTGAAGCTTCGGAAGAAAACTTGTTTGCAGGATGTAAGGAAATACTTTTTCAGTGTAAGAGTAGTTGATAATTGGAATTCGCTAAGCGAGGAGGTAGTTAATGCTACCTCAATCCAT
>JAXCGZ010004461.1:0-5000 GCA_037179515.1 Halocaridina rubra
TGTTGTTGAAATGAACAATGATGAAGCAAACTTCATAGAATACCCAAACCATGCTATCACAAACCATGATGGAAATTATAAAAGCAGATAGCCAATTCTAGTGAACTGTCTGTTTCTGACTTTGGTATGGTAAGATTTACCAAGAGGGGAAAGCAAAGAATATGAGTAGTTTTAGGGATTAGAAGTAAGAAATAGGTCAAGAATGTTAGCTGCATGTTTGTGGTACTTGGTAACACGAGTAAGATTATTATTATTATTATTATTATTATTATTATTATTATTATTATTATTATTTACATGTAGTAGGTTGGCTCATGGCACCAGCCGCCCGTTGCGATACTACAGCTGAAGGTTTTTGAACTTAAGTAGGACAGTCCAGGACAGTTCGATCTTAAGTCTTCCTTCGGTTACGGTTCTTTTTCTATGCCTACATCTACACTGAATATTCTTGGCTATTCATTATCAATCAAATCAAATCAAAGCAAATCAAAACATTTATTTCCATCTCTTATTATCCCTTCACATCTGACAAGTCATTACACTCTCCATCTCTGTTTCTCTTTATGTATTCTTCGTGCCCAGGCCCGATGAGAGCTATTTTATTTTATATTTTTTTTGGTCCGTCCTGGTGTCACAATCATATATATATATATATATATATATATATATATATATATATATATATATATATATATATATATATATATATATATATATATATATATATATATATATATATATATATATATATATATATGTCGTATTAAGTACTTTTCATCTTCTTCACCTAATTGAAGCAGTATTTGGCTTCATATATAAATCTATATTAGCAAATTTGCTTCAAAATTACAGCAAGATATTATACATTTTTACCTCTTATTTAGGACAAACATACATACAAAATATATTATCTTGGCCGAATTTATACTTCAGACTATTCCATCTGTGACCTTCCATTACCATTAAATGCGCTCGTTATGCCTGTTGCGAATTGTGATGATATGAAGAGCTGGGAAAAGGATGTGCGGATGGTATTTGAGAAGGATGTGATGGTAATTATTGTGGTAGTGTTGTTAGTGATGACGTGGGGGCTCCCTCAAGTTTAACAGTGTTCAAGTTATTGAAGTGTCAAAGTTCATGGAGTAACATAGATTAAAGGCTTAAACTTTGTTAATAATTAGTATCTAGTTTAAGTATATATATATATATATATATATATATATATATATATATATATATATATATATATATATATATATATATATATATATGAGTGAGTGAGTGAGTGTGTGTGTGTGTGTGTGTGTGTGTGTGTGTGTGTGTGCGCGCGCGCGCATGAATCTCGATAGATAAACTTATATATGTTTTTATATATGCTTATACACAGATAACATAACACATTACATGAACAGATAAATCAAAAGACACAGAGGGAGAAAGAGATAGATAAATGCAAACGGACAGAATAATGATGGCAAATGTTATTTATATATCCTTGTGAAATATGTGGGGCTTTTATTGTGATGACGTCATAGGTTACGATGTTCAAGGTTAACATAGGTGTGATTCAATGGGGATGTGACGTCACCATTTTCAGGTAAGAGGAAGTGGAATGGGATGGGATGGGTCGAGATGGATCATTTAAGGTAGGGCATCTAGATAAGCTACAGGAGGGGGGTTTGGGGTCAAGTTGACATGTCTGTGTAACAAATTCTGGTACTGAGGGATTGGTGCCGATGTGGTAATTTTGTGATATATTGTAATTTGCGGTTTTTGTTATTTATCTGTAATTTTGTTATATAAAGATTTATCGTAACATATATAGTACTTCCAAGCTTCCGTGGCTTGATGGCTTAAAGATGGGCTAAAAGGGCTTAATGCAATCTTTTAGGGTACCGAAGGGAAATACTTGGTTAGTGCATTGAGATTATTGAGAAAAAATAGGGTATCCCTTCTCCAAACCCAGTCAACTCAGTGGGTGTAATGAGTACACAAAATGGATATGACAGGCCATTTATGCCTGCTGAAGCTGTGCAGAAGTAACATGTACACATACACGCACACTTCAAAATGTAATGAGCATGGCAAGAGCGCAAGAAAAATACCTATTCAATAGCAGGGAGGCAATTTCAAGAATCTGAGAACAAGATATCTAGGATTAAATGTAGTGGCAGATTTGTCTCCGGAAATGTATAAAAATTGTACAGTAAGGGCAGATATATACTTTCATAGCAATCATAAAGGTGACTTTAGACATATATGGACAAACTGATGTTTAAAATATTTACATGCCACATATGAGGCCTAACTTGAATATGCAGCGCCCTTTGAAATCCATATTAAAAAAAAAAACATAATTGGAGAACGTTCAAAGACGATAGGAAGCTGGAGTTAGATACGTAGTCTCAGTTATGAAGACTCATGAAATTAGGCTTACCTTCTCTCGAATCTAGAAGAGGGGGAATTGTAACGGTATTTATATGCCTTCGTGATTTTAACATAGTGGATAGTGAGCGATATTGGATGTAAGTTGCTCTAGAACTAGAGGACATGGGTTGAAGCTTCAAAATACTGTGGAAGATGTAAGGAAATATTTATAGTATAAAAAAGTTAGTCACCGATGTTGTGTAAGAGGGAACAGTGAATGCTAAATACTTTCACAAATTTAAGGGGAGTTACGAGCATAGGTGCTCTTTCCCGTGATCATATTTAGGTAAACACAAATATTTACATATATGTGAGTTTGTGAAAATAATAAGAGGTAATGGTTATATTATTTTTCTTTTACATGCGGTGAACTTAAGCAATTAGCCTATGGTGATAAGGCCTAGTAGGCAAGTTTACCTTTTCTTCCCATGTGCATATTCAAATAGGACATTCTTATATTATTTTAATATTATTATTATTATTATTATTAGTAGTAGTAGAAGTATAATTATTATTAGTAGTAGTAGTAGCAGTAGTAGTAGTAGTAGTAGTGTAAATATTGGACATACTGTAGCCTTGATTATGTAATATATAGTAGTATTGTTGTTGTTTACCATTTAATGTAACTTATAATCCTCTTTCAAATGGATTTGGACACAGGCAAGCAGTATATATCAGTAATGACTATTGAATATAAATATTCGCATTAAGTAGATCTTATTCTCACAGTAATGAGGGTAGATTTATTTATTTATTTATTTTTTGGCCCGTCCTGGTGTCACAGTCTTAAAAAAAAAGACGCGATTTTTTATGATTACAACTGATATAAACAGATGTCATTGTTTGATTTTATTTGTTTTGTTAAAATTACTTATATTGTTGTTACTTCGGACATTGTATTGTGGACGGACTGACATTGCAACATATAAAGAAATAAAGGTTACCTTACTCTCGCTTCATATTAACATATATACTGTATATAGTTTAACTGTGTGCATTTTACGTATGTTGTTAAAGTTTATATTAAAGAGGATTATGTATCATAATACTTTGTGCTCGACTTTATTTTTTTTTCACCTCTTTCGTAGAAATTTTTGGTGTTTTTATCCCTTAAATTTTCTTAGTTTAGTTTCCCATCTCGTTTTCTTGCTCGCTTCTCCTCCCCCTTCCTCCCTTCCCTACCTCTCCCTCGGTCGGAAAGGGTGTGAAACCCATGTTGGTGGAGATGAGAGCGAGACAGATATGAGCGAGTAGTCCTAGTAGTAGCAGTAGAGGGTCTAGCCCAGTGTGTTAGTGTTGGAATAAATGTTTCCCAATGTTGAATTCACCAACAGAATATCGTGACACACTTACAAATACTAATTCGGTTGACGTGAATAAGAATATAAGTGATAAAAAAAAATTATTTGAATGGCGATTTAGATAACACTGATATTATCAGCTCTTATCGTCGAAAAGTTCCAAACTTATAAAGGATTTACTTGCCTTTATCAGTGACTTATGTTCATGGTATTTATGTGAATTTCATATAGTCTAAATCTTACAAGATGTGATATATATAAAGTGCCAGTATGAGTGTTATTCGAAGAGCCGTGCGCATGTAGGATTCAAGTTCCCCTTATTATATTATACATCCCAACCCTATAAAATTCAAGAGCGAAATTTGTATTGATGTCGTACGATCAAATCCAAATCATTAAGGAAGAAACGAGAATTGTGTAAACGCTAGAAAAGTTATTTTTATTGACGTCGCTTTTGTAGAACGAGATATAAAAATCAACACGTAATTAGGAAGTTCCTTTTTATATTCTGAAGATGAATATAATATGATCGTTTAAATCATTTTACATATAGTAAAGTGTCTTGTGAGACTTTCCAAATTGTCAGCTATATATGTGACACAATGTCCGGAACGGGAAGTAAAGACTTAATGAAAGAACTTGATCAGGTAAGATCGCATTCGTTGTGCTTGGCACCTCGGTATTTTGTACAGGAATAGGTTACTAGATATTCCTTTCGCAACGACGAAATCATTATTAAATAAGAAGACACGAGGTGAATATCAAATTCGTCTTTTATATATCAGATTCAAATTGGTTGAAAAAAAAATTTTCGTGACGATGAAGGGAGTTCGATACGTAGCTCTTTGAGCAATGGAGTTTCTGCCCCGCATTTGTACAGGTGTGTCGAAGGCAGAAATTCCTTATAGGTAGACGTCAGATTGAAATAGGACGAGGCATAAACTCAACATTTGACTCTGAGAATGCTAAGCAAGTATATTGATAAAATCGTAAATATATGAAATCTTTGATTACAAAATTTTTCGATTTGTGATGTAGGTAGGTGTGGTATACTATGATGATTTTTTGAGATAGACAGCGATCACCTAAGTGTTGTGTGCGCCGCGGATACCGATAAGATTGAAACGCGTATCAGATTAGATAGGGAATGATTCCGCTATTCATTTCTTCGCTTACGTTACCTTAGAAATCACAATGTCTGGGTTGATACCTCACACAACTTTCGAATTTAAACCTATCAAAACCAATATTTATATTTTGCCTAAATATTCT
>JAXCGZ010004461.1:10000-22500 GCA_037179515.1 Halocaridina rubra
ACAATGAGAATAATTAGTTCTTAATGAGCAGCAACTATTTGTCCAAAAGAAAACTTATATAGTTTGCCTTTGAAAGCTGTGAAGGAGGATGCATTTTTAAGATGCTCTGGAATATTATTCCAGAGTGTTGGCCCTTTGATAGTGATCATCTTTGAACTTGCTTCTGTGTTTGTTCTGTGAATATAGAGCTCACTGCTCTGTCTTGTGTTGGTTCCCCTTATATCCCTGACTGTTTTTAAATCAAATAGCCAGCTAGGATAATGATGGTCCAAAATTTTGAATACAAAAACATAAATAGCATAAGCGACCTTATTTTCTGCCACAGCCACCCAAGTTTATTGAGAGCTGGTGTGATGTGGTCATATTTTCTTATTCCTCCCAGGGCAACTCGAGCTGCAAAATTAATAAGCTTCTGTATTCTGTTTATCTGAATCTTAGTGGTAGCTCCCCAAACAGTTGTGCAGTAATTAATGTGACTTAGGGCTAGAGATTCAACAACAGTTATTCGAGTGGTAGTCTCAAAATTGCCTTTTATACGTGATAAGTACATTAATGTTCCTGTAATCTTTTTGCATACTTTATCTATGTGGGAATCAAACAACATGTGGTTATCAAAGTGAATTCCTAGGTTTTTGACTGTTTTGCTAGGTGTGATAATATTGTCGCAAAAATTAATTGTTGTGTTTTCTGGAATTTGTGCTATGTGGAACCTTGAACCAATAAATATGCACTGTGTTTTACTTTCGTTAATTAACAGCCCAATTTCTTGGAAATAGGTTTTAATTTTTGACAGAGTGTTTTCTGCTCTTAAAGTTAGCTCTGGGAGATTATTAATATCACCACTAAGGAGTAGTTGAGTGTCATCTGAATATTGTACGACTAGACAGTCAGAAATGAAAGAAGATAGATCATTTACGTAAATGGAGAAGAGGATAGGACCAAGTACTGATCCCTGTGGAACACCAAATGATACATTTTTTGGCACAGAGATAATGTTGTTAAGACGTATGGACTGTTTACGATTAGATAGATACTCGCTAAACCAGCTTGGATCAATATTTAAGTTAATACATTTACTTAAAAGAATTTCATGGTTTACACTGTCGAAGGCTTTTGATAAGTCTAATAAAATTAGCAAAGATATTTTTTTCATATCTATATTATTATATATACTATTCGTAACTTTAAGCAGTGCAGTTTCCGTCGAGAGTTTTGGTCTGAAACCATGTTGGCTAATCGTTAGTAGTCTATTTGATTCTAAATATGACATAAGTTGGCATGCAACAATTTTTTTCTAATATTTTAGAGAAAATGGGTAGCAGGGAAATGGGACGATAGTTTGTCACATCTTCTCTGTCCCCCTTTTTATGCAGAGGTATTACATGTGATATTTTCCAAGAGTCAGGAAACTTTTTAGTAACAATGGAAGTGTTCATAATAGTTAGAATAAAGGATGCAATCATGGGTAGAGCATCTTTGATGAACTGAAATGGTATACCATCTGAACCGTAAGAGCCAGAGTTTCTTAGGCTCTTTATGGTAAGAATTAGGGTAGCACAATCTATAGGATTTATCTTGAAGTACTCTCTTGTGTTTTTATTGGAAGAATTGTCATTTAAGCAATTACTCATATTCACTGAGCTGATGTTTTCTTGAGTTTTTTTCATATGTATTTTTGCCAACGTTAGCAAAATAGTTATTAAAGTTATCTGCTTTGTCTTTCAACTCCGTAATATTTTCATAACTTTCTGAGGTACTCTTTTCATTTGGTATCATGCTTCTTATCAAGGGTCATTAAATTGTTTTTTGTAAAAGTCTTTTTTTACTTACACTGATGAGAGATCTGACACGTTTCTTTTCTGTTTTATAACGTTCTCGGAGAGTCATATCATATCTATTCATTTTTAGCTCTTTGTATTTGATTTCTGATTTGCATTGCCTCTTTGATGTCATTAGTAAGCCAGGGGGCTGAGGGGCGGGTTATTTTTCTTGTTACAATGGGTGCACAACTATCTAAGCATTCAAGGAAGACTTTTGTTAAAATCTCAACCTGCAAATCGACGTTATCTGTGTATTTAATTCTATTAAGTGCATTTGTGTTGTTGATTAATGTTTCACAAAAGATATCAGGGGAGTAATTTTTTAGACACCGGAATGTCTTGAGGAGAGGCTTCCATTTCGGCTTGTTTATGTTTAGCATAGCAATGTTCAGCTCGTGGTCTGCAATTGGGCAGGGAACTACATCCCAATAGGGTATACTTTCCACTTTATTTGTTATCAGATCTATAAGAGTCCTAGAATTAGGGGTTACGCGGGTCGGTTTTGTCACTATTTGTGTTAACTTCACAGTGTTGATCACCCTTTTCATTTTGTTATCTGCTGAGAGCAAGTCATCATTAAAATCACCAAGTATGTATATGGGTTTATGACGCACACAGATATTTCTGAATGTTTCTAGCAGATGATTGAATGAACTGGTAGGTGCTTTAGGGTGACGGTAAACACACCCTACAATGAAAGACGGAAGTTTCTGATACTGCACAGTGATCCATAAATCTTCGAGCTCCTCAGTTTTTTCTAAACCTGTGGTTATTTCTGATGCACTAAGATAATTTCTAACATAAATACAAACCCCACCCCCTCGGCCATGGTCATTGCGAAATATTTTAAACTCTGGGATATTCACATATTTATTTTCAGTTGTAGGAGGAAGCCAAGTTTCACTTACACAGAGGATGTCTATGTTGTAGTCTTTTGTTAGCATTATTATTTCCTCAAAATGAGCGAGCAGGGACTGGGCGTTCACATGTACTAATGTTACATTCTTACCATGTTTCATTGGGGTGGTATCCATAGTCATAGTTGTAGTTTCGACTGTGTGATTCTGCTGGGAATTCATCATTGTAAAGCATCGTTGAAAAGGTTTAAAGTGACACAAGCACAGAACAAGAGGAAAGCAACAATTTTCCAAAATAGAAATAGAAATTCTCCATTCTGAATTTGTGGTTTTGAAAAATTGTTGCTTTCTTCTTGTTATGTGCTTGTATCACTATAAAGCTCTGTAACGATGCTTTCTAAGACGAACTGCAGAGGATGATACAAAGTTGTTGTTGGTTTTTTTTTATGTAAGGGAGAGCTTTGCCCTCTCGTTTAAGTTGGGTCATATAGCCTAGGCTGCATTTTAATTTCTCAAGTTCCCTTTTATTATTTTTTGTCTTATCTACAATCCATATATTTTTCAAGAATTTATGTAAACAAGATTTTTTTTCTTCAATTTTTTATCCCGAAACATCAGCATTAGATCATGAAATTCATTGAATACCAAGCCTGATACGATAATGATAAAAAAAAAAATATCAATATTTCTCTATCTGCTTGCAAGGCTAAAGCTCATCTATAAAACATCTTAAAAGTTACTCTAAATATGAACATGAAAAGATGTAAGATTATATGTGGTCGTTGCCATTCTTTCGTTTTATCTTAAAGTAGCCATTAAATTGAACATCACTCGCCCCGAATGCCTTTTGGTGTTGCCCTAATGTCACCTGAGATGAGATGAACCGGTGAGACGGTCATTTATTCTAGAAAAAAAAATAAATCTGGTTATGAATACGCTTAATTTCCTGTTTATTATCGTGGGTTCCTATACAATTTGGATATCTATATTTTTCCAACTGCTTATATCCACTAATTGGCACTTTTGTTGCTATATAAACCCTAATTTGTGTATGCCAAACTATGGCACCATAGCATACGTAAATTTGAGTTGATAACCATCTATATTACATTCAAATTGCTGGGAATTAATGATTCCAAGAGACTTAGAATTTGAGATACTTTAGAAAAGTAGAATTTATGTAACGAAATCCTGTATTTCCAAGTTGATAGTTAATGCATGATTTTATTATTATTATTATTATTATTTATTATTATTATTATTATTATTATTATTATTCGGTGGATGCCTACAAAAATACAAAGACGACTGCAAATTTCTGCTTTTAATATAGATTATTTAAGTTCAGATTTTTGTAATTCCCGTTTTTTTTTCATTCATCCATAGCAATAACAAACTATTCCAATCAATGTCCATCATATTTTAACTTCCCAGAGTCTCTTGATTGACACATCTGAGAAGAAGAGACCGTGTACTCTAGACCTGCTACTTTGGTGTGAGACTGAGAAAGAGCAAGGGAAAGGGGGGGGGGGGCTATTTCTTGAGTAAAAGTGCTAATGACTGCATGACAAAAGGACATGCAAGTGCATAAACGACCTTGAGTGCATAACAGTGTTCAGAAGTGGTGTCCCTCATGCCACAGCCTCTTGTCAGCTTAGCAGGCTCAGGATTACACCATTCGGATCTTGTAGAGTAACTGTAGGGTGCTTCTGTTATTCATGTTTACAAGGCAAGTCACTTAACCTAACCTCATAAAACGGGGCTATTTTAACTTTGTATGGGGGTTTGGGGTTACTCAGTTGTACAAGATCCTACCTATTTAATGTATTGTATATTATATTACAACAATGCCTCCGTGAACTTAAACATCGGTAAAGCTGATTTCTGTCCGTCTGTTAAAGCTTGAAAAATAAAATGCACTGTGTGTGTGTGTGTGTGTGGAGAGAGAGAGAGAGAGAGAGAGAGAGAGAGAGAGAGAGAGAGAGAGAGAGAGAGAGAGAGAGAGAGAGAGCTCGTAACCTGACGAGAGGAAGCTGGACAAGTTAGTGGCGATTATCTCCTACTTCCGACGTAGCAGGGAATAAGCTCTCACAGGTTCACCCACCTAACCCTATCCACTCAGACAGACACCCATCCGCCCACATCAATGCTCCCCCCGCCCCCACTTGTGACTGTCTGGCGTTACTTTGCATGTGGTATCTCTGCCATTATTACCGATTTTACGTCGGTCTGTAGTATAATAGTGATTTGAGATATTTAATAGATTTGTCATTTTATTGGAAGGTTCTTTTAATATATTTAGGTTCCTATAATTTATTCTGTCAGTGACGAGCGCCTATACTTTTTTTTTCATTTATATTTCATTATAAAGGTAATTTATTTTGGAAACGGGGAACTAGGAACTTTATTTCGTTTGTCACTTGCACTGAGCCTTGTTAGTACATAAGCACTCATAAGAGTGCTCCCAGATTGCATAGCATTTTGCATTTATAACATGCACTAGATTTGCACTATCTTGAGGTACACATGAACTATAGGCAGTATGATTAACATTCCACGGTGTCATCTATAGATGCTGTCATTTAAAACTGGTAGAGTAAACTTCTTGTGTATAATAACTGGATGAGAGCGTTGCGAAAAGTAAAATTTTAGCAATATATCAGGTAGTCATATCATTTATTACATAATTTTATATCCTGAAACATACTTTTACATTTATTAAGTCTTCCTAAAGTTCCATTTATAAATATAAATATTTATCCGGACTCCATCCTTCCTCACAAAGACATTTTATCGTTGATAATATAAATAAAGCAATATATAACTTAATTTCGAAGGTCGTGTGAATAGCTATTTCCATGGAAAACTGTTCCTCTCTGTGTTACGTACTTAGTCGAGTTGATAAATAGTTGTCCTCGCTCTTGTACATTTTTTATTGACTGCTGTAGGAAACTAATATTGTTTTCTGTCATTGTCTGCAGTTAAGGAGTTAAGTTGACTATCTTTGTTTTTGTTGATTTTAAGCAGTTTTCCTCGGCTAATAAGCAATCGTGTATCTCCCTTTGATATCATAATGATTCTCTCTCTCTCTCTCTCTCTCTCTCTCTCTCTCTCTCTCTCTCTCTCTCTCTCTCTCTCTCTCTCATATATATATATATATATATATATATATATATATATATATATATATATATATATATATATATATATATATATATATATATATATATATATATATAGTAGTCGCCGTGGCTCAATCGGTAGCGTCTCCGACTCTGAGGCGTCAGGTCGAGGGTTCGCGCCCCGTCACGGTCTGAGGTTAGCAAGGGCATGCACTCAGCGTAAGGATTACATCTGCCAAAACAAGTCCTTCGCAAGAAGGCAACCGTCCTAGCCCTTGGTAGATAAGGGAGTCCATGACGTAAAACCGGAACAACCGGAACAATATATATATATATATATATATATATATATATATATATATATATATATATATATATATATATATATATCACATCTACTTTGAATTAATGAAGTGACTTGGTACCCTACTAATTCTAGTACTTCATCCGTGCTTCCTAGGTTGGCTAAAGAGTAGGTATATACCGCTACGTACATTACAATAACACCTGTTTACACATGTGTATCTTGAACACTTGTACAAGTGGATGGTCCCAGAAATGACTCATGATGGTAATAGTAGATGTATGTGGTTTTGTTTAAGTGAGAGTAGGCTAAACGCGTATGTACCAAATCATTAAATCAAGAATTGTGATACGACATTTGAGAGTGGCTTTGTGTGTATGTAGACCTCACTATTTCCATGTGTAATTGTTCCAGACCTGTTGCGACTGCATGCTTAATGTTTTTCAAGAAATTTGATGTTTTGAGGCCTTTGTTTCGTACTAATGGCAATGAGACGGTCTTCCAAAGTAAGATTTTTTAAATACCTCTCTGTGTTCTATTTATTTATTTATTTATTTTTTTTTTACGTTTGTGTAGATATTCATTGCAGATTTCAAAAACTTCATCTCATGCCAAGAGGCGTTGATACTATAAATCTTTGTATAATGTACCATATACTGTTGTTATGAATTCACTAGTTCATAAATTAATCATCGATAGCTCTATTGGAGTGTAACTTCTGTTCATTATTGTCATTTGTGGGTAGTATGGCACTATTAAAATCCAGTCAGTAGCAAGGCATTTCAACTCGGGGTCTAGTGAGAACAGCATCCTCCGCGTATGCATTGAAAGTACTGCATATGAAGTTGTTAGTCGTTCTCTTAGGTGCAATTATATAAATTTTAATTGGCACACTCGGTTTTTTCACATAACCTCGCCCAATCATAAAAAAGAATATAATAATTTCCTGCCAACCAAAAATTTCAAAGATCCTGCAGATTTTCAAGTTAACCAATATCTTTCGTCATTTTTTTACGTAAAATGTGATTGTTTTCTACAGTGCTAATTTCCTGTTTTCTCTTTAAATATACAATACAGGTATTAGGTGGGAACTCTGAATTGTATCGTCTGTTTTTCTGTCACCTAACTGTGAAAATAATGGTGACGACATGCATGTACAAATTATACAATCAATCGCCATTTGAGAAGATAAATGTTATAAGTTTATACCAACATACAGTTTCAGAATCCTTTTTTTATAAATCAATCACACACACAAATCTATCTACCTCTATCTATCTGATCTATCTATCCATATATATATATATATATATATATATATATATATATATATATATATATATATATAGTGTGTGTGTGTGTGTGTGTGTGTGCATGCGTGCGTGCGTGCGTGTATGTGTGTGTGTGTGCGTGCGTAATATTTTTGTCCCTGGTCAGTATTCGAACATTGCCCATTTACACGTGCTATGGTGCTAACAAACTATACTATTAAAGGTTTTAAGAGATGAGAGAAACCTCTTAGTTAATTACTGGAGCAAGGGAATGAACTCACTAATTCAAATCCTTACAATATAGGCATCAACATACGGCTCCTTTCGTCTTGAAGGAAGACGTACTTAAAACAATTTGCACTTACCTTTCTCGATGCTGCTGATGAATTACATAGTAAAGACAGACAGTACTTTTGTACAGCAAGCAGCATTCATGCCAGAGGTTTGGAGCAACCCTCCCCATTAATTGCCTTCAGGATTTATTCCTCAGGATACTCCCCAAGCCATTCACACTTATGTGCATTTGCAAGGCAACATTAACAGGTGCAGGTAGTACCACACTTTTGTCTTAGCAGCAGCAGACATTTGTGTGACCTGACATATGCCTGAACAAACGTACGGACAAACAGATGGATACAGATAAATAGATAGTAAATGTGTACATGTATTATGTGTGTGTGTACTTACTAGTCACCAGTAGAGAGTGGATACGTACTGATTGAAGCTGGGGGTTTTAGGCAGGATACTCTTCCTATCGCCCTTCTGTGGGCTTGAACAGAGGTCCTGTGGCGTTCGTGCTATAACTATGTCAGAATTACACCTGTGTATGTATCCCTTTCAACATGGGTTTCTTACTACCCTTGTGCCCTATGTTGTGTAAACCCCTGGCATATTGTTCTGCTATTGTCTTGCATTCCTCCCCTTGCATTGTATAATTATAACTGACTCGGTATTCTTCACCACTGCTTTCATTTACTTGCAAACCAGAAGTATATATCCAACCTCTCTGAAATCGTGAAGCTTTCTAGAATTCTCGTCTTTTATAATGTCCATTACCTTGGGCCAAAGCTCCATGGATATACAAGTTATAATTTTTGAATGGTTTGATTTTAATTTAGCATTTCGTTAACTCTTTATCTTTATTTGATCATTAAGAAAAATTTCTATTATATCATCGATACTCATGTAGTAACCCATACGTATTTTTAATGAAAGAAACCTGTAACTGTAGATGATCTCTCAAATGAAGTATGGAAAGTAACTTGAATCTAAATAATTTTTTTTTTGTTATGTGATGTATATTTTGGCCTCCTTGGCCGAGTGGTAATGCTTACAACTTTGATTCGTCAGGTCGAGAGTTCGTGACCCGCCACGGTCTGAGATTAGAAAGGGTGATTCTCTCGGGGTAGCAGTCACACTTGCCAAACACGAAAGCTTCACAAGAGGCCCCGTCCTGGCACTTAGTAGAAAAGGGAGTCCATGACGAGGAATATTCCTGTTATGTGCAAGCAAAGTATTTACGGGGAAGTAGTCTTTTTACAGTTGTAAACGGCTTATGTGGATACTGTGTTTAATACACTTATTTGTTCTTTTCAGGTCCTGTCCAAGGAACCAAAGAATGCTTCAACAGAGAATGGCTTAACTACGACTCCTCCCAATGTACAAAAAAGAGGCAAGTCAAGAAAAATTATTAAATTTTGTAATAATTTACATGATGGCAGTATAGTGCACATTATTCGATTGTCAAATTGATAAGGGTGTCAGAAGAAAATTATATATACATGACCTGCACTTGTTTTTTTTTTTAAATTCTCCTGTCTACGGACATATTAAGACTGTATTATTATTATTATTATTATTATTATTATTATTATTATTATTATTATTATTATTATTATTAAACCTGCAGTACTGACTGCTATGAATGCAATACTATAGAATACTTACAGCTCGGTATGCATTTTATATAGTAAGCAAATCTCCTTCTTCTCTTGATTCTTGATTGTTCAGTATGAGCGCATTAAATATTTTTGCGCCAAATTATCGTAGCTCAGTCATTCTTCTACATCACCTATGATAGGAAGGCAAAATGTCTTTCATTTTGCAAAGGAAAATTTAATCATAGCTTCAGAATGTTCAAAATATTCATTGGTTGTATAGCAATGGACTTATGCTCATTATGCACTTGGGTAATTTTCTCCTGATGTGTTTTCCATAGTCATTGGTGGCTAGATTGGTGGTTTTCTTTCCTTATTTTCCTTTTTCCAAACCCATGCACATTCTATGGATTTCCATTATTATTATTATTTAATTTCGATTTGTTGGTTTTTATGTCGTTTTTCTAGCCAATTTTAATCTTTACAAAAAGATACACTTTTATTATTACCCCCTCCTATTGTCATATAAATATATCAAACAAACATGAAAAAGCACATTATTCAACAGATATGGGAGGTCGCAGATGTCGAGTGGTGTTCAGTTATGCTCCTCAGCATGATGATGAGCTTCCCCTATGTGTAGGCCAAACCATCACCATTCTGCAAGAGGTGGAAGAGGGCTGGTGGAAAGGAGTTTTAAATGGGCAGGTTAGTAAATAATTTGAAACTTCCTTTCTAAATATATGTATTATTGATATGTTGTGGTGTGGTCCTATATCTTATTTTAGTCTTTTCCAAGTCAAATCAGTATGTTTGAAAAATTAATATATTTTAAGGAATTTCTCTGGCTAAATTTTCTTCCATAGTATGTTTTTTACTATCTGAAAGTTAAAGATGTTATGGTGAATACAGTATTCAGAGAGGAAATTTAGTATTCATATATATATATATATATATATATATATATATATATATATATATATATATATATATATATATATATATATATATATATATATATATATATATATATAATATATATATATGTATGTATATATACAGTGTTGCCTCGCTTATCGCGGTAGTTCGGTTCCGGGACCCGGTGCGAACCAGGAAATCCGCGAAGTAGGATCCGCCTATATTTACATAGATATTTTAATATATTTTTACGTTTACACTGTATAAACCCTCCCTGCACTGTTAAAAAACACCCTTTACATTATAAATAACAGCAAGCAACGTAAATTTGTATGAAAGTGATAGATAAAATTACGGTGAATGAGGTGATAATGACGTGACATATATACTCATTTACAATTATTTTTTCGTTTGCGTACTGTATAAACCCTCCCTGCACTGTTAAAAAAAACACCCTTAACATTATAGATAACAGCAAGCAACGTAAATTTTTATGAAAGTGATAGGAAAACTTACCGTGAATGTGATGATGATGTGACATACATACTCATTTACAATTATTTTTTCGTTTACGTACTGTATAAACCCTCCCTGCACTGTTAAAAAAACACCCTTTACATTATAAATAACAGCAAGCAACGTAAATTTTTATGAAAGTGATAGATAAAATTACGGTGAATGAGGTGATAATGACGTGACATACATACTCATTTACAATTATTTTTTCGTTTACGTACTGTATAAACCCTCCCTGCACTGTTAAAAAAACACCCTTTACATTATAAATAACAGCAAGCAATGTAAATTTTTATGAAAGTGATAGATAAAATTACGGTGAATGGGGTGATAATGACATGACATACATACTCATTTACAATTATTTTTTCGTTTACGTACTGTATAAACCCTCCCTGCACTGTTAAAAAAACACCCTTTACATTATAAATAACAGCAAGCAATGTAAATTTTTATGAAAGTGATAGATAAAATTACGATGAATGAGGTGATGACGACGTGACACACATACTCATTTACAATTATTTTTTCGTTTGCGAACTGTATTAACCTTCCCTGCACTGTTAAAAAAAAACACCCTTTACATTATAAATAACAGCACGCAACGTAAATTTTTATGAAAGTGATAGATAAAATTATGGTGAATGAGGTGATGATGACGTGACATACATTTGTACATGATAGGTAAACTTACCTTGAGTGAGGTGATGATCATCATTCTCGACCCCAGAGGAAATTATTTCACAGCCAATAAAAGCTTTACGGCTGCTTTTTGGGGGGGAAGAACATGGTAATGGGGATTTGCTGTTGTTTTTTCTTCATTTGTTGGAACATGGCATGGTAAGGAATCATGGCATCGTCGAGAAAATTACAGAAGGTCACCGAATGAACCATATTTTCGTCATGTTCCTGCGAGAGTTGTTGGAGTGCTTTGTAATGTTCATACATGGCTGCCAAACGTTCGAGTGTAAGGCCAGGTTCTTCAGTTGGTTCGTGCGATTCCTCAAGTTCTTCCTCTTCTTCGCTCGCTGATTTCGTCATTTCATCCAAGTCTTCATCACTCAAAGGCTGCGAGTGGCAGTCAATCAGTTCATTCACATCTTCGGGAGTCATATCTTTAAAGCCTTCTCCTCCTAGCAATGCAGCCAACTTCACAGCTTTCGCAACTGCCGCCTTCTGCACCTCGACAGGAGCAAATCCCTTGTAGTCGTGGATGATTTCGGGCCACAATTTCTTCCAGCTGGCATTGATTGTGGCCGACTTCATCTCTTTGATTGCTTTCTGAATATATTTTAGGCATGTGGCAATCGTGTAATTACGCCAGTAAGTCTTCAATGAGAAGTCTTTGTCCGAATCCATGGAATCAACTAGGTTCGCCAGGGCATTTCACGTGTATAGGGCCTTGAACGCACGAATAACGCCTTGATCCAGAGGCTGAATTGGTGACGTCGTATTCGGTGGCAGGAACTCAACTTGAACACCATCATATTGGAGCTTGGTTGCGTGGCCACCAGCTTTATCCATCAAAAGAAGGACTTTAAATTCAAGGCCGTTTTCCATAAGATAAAGTTTTACCTGAGGGATAAAGCATTGGTGAAACCAGTCCAATGTGAGGCTTTTCGTGATCCAGGCCTTGGGGTTATGCATCCAATACACTGGCAGCAGATTCTTATTCTTGTTCTTCAAAGCCCTAGGGTTCTTTGACTTGTAGATAAGCCCGGGCTTTAACATGAAGCCCGCAGCATTCCCGCACATGATGAGGGTAACGCGATCTTTGTGCGCTTTAAATCCCGGGGCTTTAGCTTCTTCCTTGAA
>JAXCGZ010004461.1:32500-47033 GCA_037179515.1 Halocaridina rubra
ACCAGTTTCGTGGCATGTCTTTGAACTTTTTCAAGCTTAGCTATGTGCTTTTTCAAGTGCGGATTCCAAAAGGGGGCTGCATATTCGAGTTTTGGCCTCACATAGGTTACATAAATATTTCTGAACATTTCCTTGTCCATGTGCCTGAAGGCTACCCTTACATTTGATAAGAATGCATATGCTGCCCTTACTACGCCATTTATATGTATTTCTGGAGACAAATCTGCCAGTATGTTTACTCCTAGATCTCTCTCATTTTCTGTCTCTTGAAGTTGTACTCCAGCCACCGAGTAGTCTAGCTTGGGCCTTCTTGCACTTGTACCCATTCTCATTACCTTACATTTTGAGGTATTGAATTTCATTAGCCACTTTTCTGACCACTCATGCAGATTATTTAGATCCTCCTGAAGTTCTCTACCATTGTTCTCGTTTTTTACTTTCTTCACAATCTTTGCATCATCTGCAAACATATTCATGAATGAATTTACAGACTCTGGTAGGTCATTTACATATACAAGGAACAAAAGTGGCCCTAAAACTGAACCCTGTGGAACTCCACTACTAACTCTTCTCCATTCAGACACTGAGTGTCTTACTCTAACCCTCTGTTCCCTTCCTTCTAAGTAAGTTTTTATCCATTCCAAGACATTTCCACCTATTCTAGCCATTGATTGCAGCTTCCTAATAAGTCTCCCATGTGGAACAGTGTCAAACGCTTTCTGGAAGTCTAGGAATATGCAATCTGCCCAGCCCTCTCTTTCCTGTAAGATTTGGCTTACCTCATCATAAAATTCTAATAAGTTTGTTACTGTTGATCTTCCTTCTCTGAAGCCATGTTGCCTCACTGACAAAAAGTTGAAGGATTCCAAGTGAAGAGAGATATGTTTCCTTAGTAGTTTCTCCATAAGTTTGCAAACTATGCTGGTCAAGGAAACTGGTCTATAATTCAGAGCCGTATCCCTCCTTCCCTTTTTGAAGATAGGTATCACATTTGCTTGTTTCCAGCATCTTGGAATCTCCCCCGACTCCAGTGACTCCTTAAATATGATACTTAGTGCCACTGATATTGTGTTTGCGCATTATTTAAGCACATGAGGGGATATGTCATCAGGACCTGTAGCTTTATGAACATCTAAATCCATCAGCGCTTTGCATACCTCTGTGGCTGTAAGGTTGATGTTCTCTAATACCGGCCCTTGAGCTTCTATCACTGCAATCTGAGGGGGTGGGGTATTTTCTACTGTAAATACTGACTGAAACTCCTTGTTCAATTCTTTGCAGATCTCTTCATCCGTCTCAGTGATGCTTCCATCCGCTCTCTTTAGCCTTAAAACCTGTTCTTTTACCTTCAGTTTTCCTCTGATAAAGCTGTGGAAAAGCTTGGGATTTTCTTTAGCCTTCCTGGTGATGTCCCTCTCATAATCTCTCTCTGCCTCTCTCCTTTTACTTAGGTAGTCATTTCTTGCTCTTTTGTAGGTTTGCCAGGCATTTATGTTTTTTCTCCTCCTATACCTTTTCCAGCATTTGTCTCTCCACTCCTTAGCTCTTTTACACCCATTATCGAACCACTTCTCTCTGGCATGAATTACTCCTACTTTGGTGACATGTATGTATGTATGTATGTATGTATGTATGTATATATATATATATATATATACCGTGATCCCCCGCCGGATCGCGTTTCTTGGTTCGCGTTTTCACTGTACCACGTTTTTTTGTTTGGCAAAGATAATTGTAAAATACCTCTATGAGTATGTCATGTAATTACCACTTCATTCACCGTAATTTTATCTATCACTTTCATATAAATTTTCGTTGGCTGCTGTTATTTATGAAGTAAAAGGTGGTTTGTTAACCGTACAGGGAGGGTTTATACAGTGTAAACGTAAAAATAAATTAAAATATCTATGTACATATAGGCTGATCCTACTTCGCGGTTTTCCTGTCTCGCGCCGGGTCCCGGAACCGAACTACCGTGATATGGGAGGGATCACTGTATATATATATATATATATATATATATATATATATATATATATATATATATATATATATATATATATATATATATATATATATATATATATATATATATATATATATATATATATATCCAGAAATAATGCAAATAGTTTGATTTTTTATTCTTTATACTGTATCATGTTTCACATCGTAATAATGTGCTGCAGTTTGCTTGAAGAATTTTTCTTAATCATAGGTATTCAAACAGAAAACTTATTTTTCTGTGATATCTGAAAAACAAATTAAATTATTACCCTTACGTTTGGTATGTAATATTATCTGTATGAAAGATATTTAGTCAAGGAGACTACTGTGCCTGCTTTCTATACTTGTGATATTACGTATTTTGTAACGGTACTATCCGGTTGAAAAGAAAGAACACATTTGTCTTTCAGGTGGGCATGTTTCCATCCAATTTTGTGGAAGATATAGCTGAGGAGGAACCAGCATCCAAATCTGCAGACTCTAATTTAGAAAATATTAACAACCAGCTTAATGTTAATGGTGATCAGAAAGGTAAATACGTGTTCTAGTTTTCTTTGCTTTTCTATGATGATACTGCACATAATGTTTTGATAGTATATTGAGTTCTATATTAATTTCCATACCATTCTTTCTAACTAACAGTTTTCATTATAATAGATTTTTATAATATTCACTGTTGTGTTTTTTACTCTATATGAATTTAAATCTTCTTTGGATTGTATCAAGAATATTTACCTTATTTTCTCTGTATAATAAGTGTGGTGTGACTATCATGCCACTTCTTTCTTAAATATCCTAAAGAAATGGTCGAAATTGATCATGGTTTATAAGTTTCAGGTTGCCCTGAGCACTTCATTATCTCCTAGTTTAATACTTCATTAGCCGCCGGTTTTCCTTTATGTTAAGGAGTTTTACTAGTATGAAATAAATTTGTGAATGTTTTGCTTAAAACCATTATTGAAAACTCTGAAATGATGCCTGCTCTCAGCATGATCGCTTAGTTCTCATTATATTTAATCAAGGTCTTTACTTTCTCTTACTTGCAGCTTCTGAGAATCATATCATAGAGATTGACAATGAATTCAGTTGAAGGAAATCTGTTACAAAGTGTACATGTAACTATGAATTTAGTTTGAATGATTTGTAGTTCTAAATACTTTTAAGAATCTCCTACTATTAAAACAATATTATTTCAATTAGTCTTGTTGAGATGACAAGATGTACAATAAGGAGGAAGCAGCTATCGTCGTTTCTTTCCCCTAAGTTATCATGTAAGAGTGATTAGCTGTACAAATTTTCTTGGGGAGTTGAACTTTGTTTCTCTTATTTGAAAACCATGTGAACTTCTGCTGGATGGTATCTTTCCCTATATGGTGTTCTGTCCCCCTTAACTAGTAGGGTGATCACTTTAGAGACCGTAAACTAAGGTTTAGCACTGCTCTTTATTCAGTTATAAAGAATTATTGAACTTTAATATTACTTGTCAGAAATCAAATATAAATAAACTCTCTCAATTTCAGAAATAAAGCCCAAGCCAATTCAAGGAATGGGCTATGGAGTGAAGTTAACTGACTTAAAGAAAGACGTAGGTGACAAAAAGGACACCGATGTTCCTGCTCGTAATGGTTCAGCCAAAATATTAGGGTCCTCTGGATCATCAGCATTCCAACCTGTACATAGAAATAAGGAGATGCCGAAAGAAAATGGTAAAAATTTTGCATGTGATGTATGATAAAAGTCTGTATTGGACTAAATGTTTAATATAGCATAAAATACAATAGTTCTCCTAAGTGGATATGAGAATGTATTTTCCAAATTGTGTAAACAGGAAAGACTTTTAATCTTACAACTGTCTCCGGGTTCATTGTTTTTACTGACTCTTGTCTAATATTATCCTGCAAAAAAAGTTTATTACGAAACATCTTTCAACAGTCTGCATAACCAAATCTTGAAGAAATTTTGCGAAAATAATTTCTGGTAAAGAGATATGTCACCTCAATGGAAGACGCTCTCTCTATACACTTATCAACTCCTTCAACATGCCATATCTTGCTGAAGCCAGCAGGGTGGCTACAACTGAGCAAAAGAGAGAGACCTCAAGGCTCCTTCATACCTTGCCGTCCTTGAACCATCCATCAGTTGTTTTTAAGTAATGTACTAGGAATTTCCTTTGTAGGCTACATGAAATTTATTATATTTCATAATTTACAGGTCAGGTGAAAGACTTCCAGGATTTACCTCACAAACTACCCCCAGCTCTTGAACCAAAGGCTGAGAGAGTCACCAGTAAAACTGATAAAACTCGCATTAATGCAGCGGATAAAGAGCGCATTAATTCCATGGAAAAAGACAGAATTACTATAACCATAGGTGATGATAAATCTAAGGTATGAGATAAAATTTAAAGATAGTTTTATCATTGCTGTTAGCCTATATTGAATTTGATATACTATGTGTGGTTGTTTGATATATGAACATGAGATAAAGCATTAAGGAGTTGTTTAGCTTATGCTAGTTATGTATAAGTTCGTTGTTCTGGTTTTACGTCACGGACTCCCTTTTCAACCATGGGTTAGGACAGTTGCCTTCTTGCGAAGGACTTGTTTTGGCAGATGTAATCGTTACCCTGAGTGCATGCCCTTGCTAACCTCAGACCGTGACGGGGCGCGAACCCTCGACCTGACGCTTCAGAGTCACGGACGCTACCGCCTGAGCCACGGTGACTACTGCTAGTTATGTATAAGTACTGTACTGTTATTGAGTTTTTTCTTCTTTTTAGTCTAAACTTCTATAGTAATGGGATATCTTGTTATCCAGATTGAGCAGCACAGTAAAAAAGACGTTTCACCTGGTGTAAATGACAGTTCTTCGCAGCCTCCTCCTCAGTTACCCCCAAAACCTGGTAAGAATTTCTTTCACTGTTATTCATACACAAATTGAGAGTTAGAGTTCATTGTACTGAATTGTTTCTAAATTCTTATTGTGTTTTATTTTCTAAGTGGATATGAGATCTAGGACACTGCAACATTGAAAAGAGAAACAAACATATCCTTGTGTGATGTACTGTATATGCCGTACTTACCTTATGGTAATTTACAATACCCTGTTGTTATTTTATTTCCAATAGTAATGTACTATACTATTAAATCCTGCCATATCTCTAGGTCCTCAGTACTTCGACTACTCCTTCAGCCTGTCCTCTTCCAATTATGCATAATTCCCTTATTTCTGTCTTATCCTTAAACTCTACTTTTTCTTTGTATTAATGTTTATTTGGTGCCCGGGTCTGATGAAGGCAGTTTTCTAGCCTGTCCCGGTGTAATATTCCTTAAAAAAAAAAAAAAAAAAATAGTATTACAGCGTAGATATCAAATAATATGAAACATGTTTTTTATTTATTTATTATTTTCTTTTTGCAGTATCCACTGGTAAAGGTAATACTTGTGGGATTTTGTTATGTTTAAAGAAACGTAAATTTTTCATTCTCCGGTAGTGTTTCACATTTAATTCTTCCTTTCTGCTAATGTGCGTTTGGCTTTAGTGAGAGATATGACACGTTGACTATTGCTTATTGGTCAGAACACATTATGCCGTAATTGCAATGAAATTAAATTTCTTTAAGTGGCTTCTTATGTGTATATTCATATTTTAGTAGATTATCATCCCTAAGTATCACCTGTAAAAGAAAAATTAAATAATTGCTTCTTTTATATACAAATTAATTTTAATGTTGCGCCAGATATATGCTTATCTCTGCAGTTTCTTATTTCATCAGTTTCAATGATATTAGTTAACTGCAATTTCAGGTTTCAGACAATCATTGCACTTTCTCTGTTGATACTAACAATTCAGTAATATAAATAAGATTACTCTTCATTCTCCTTTGGTTCAGTTATCAAATAGTTTTGAAACTTGGAATTAATCCTTCAATGTACACTTTTTATATTGGTATAGGTTAACTGTTTTAATTAAGTTTGTTCGTAAGTTTTGTCTCATTATTTTTCTTGTTTGGAATTGTATTTAAATTTACTTTTCCCAAACGTCTTGCTCTCAATTTCTGTTATTACCTTTTCAGTTGTTTAGGTATGCTTGTTCATAAATCTCTTAATTCTTTGTACTCTGTATCAGATATTCGTGATGTTTCATGATAATAATCCAATATTTTAACTCAACTTATACTTCATTATGGAAGAATTTATTGATAAATCTATTTCTTTTGCTGTTTTTGACTGGAAATTTTGTTTTTAACAAAATGCTTGTTTATTATGAATAGGATATAGTATGCTTAGGAATCCGTTCATTAGAGAGATATGGGTACTTTTTTATGTTTTAATCACAAAATGATTGTTCTGTGGTTGTGAGGTTTATGTTTGTTTCAGTAGTTACTTAGACTTAAGATATGAAAATATAATGTAATACATATCACATGAATTTTGATCGCCAGAAAGGTTTTTGATATATTGAGAAAAATATAACATAGCTTTTAGTAGTTATGCACTTTTGTTATAATATTCTGTTTATCAAAATGCTATTTGATAAAGAGCATTTTAAAGTTAACCACAAATGAAAGTAAAAACTCATAAAATTGATAATTATCTGTAAAATTTATATTTTAAGTTTTTAGTTTATATATACTACTTTTTATAATGAACAAGATGAAAGGCTGTTCACCACTTAGCAACTATTCCTATTATAAGTTACCTAGAGCTATGTTTACCTCAAGTATTGAATCATGACTCTCCCTTACCGTAGATATTCTTTTTTAAAGGTTGATCATGGCATAAGTACTCAGACCAGCACGTATTATCTAAGCTATACACTGTCTAGATTTCCTCCCATACCAACTCGGCCACTCCATCATACCACCTCTCATGCTGAATGCCTTCTACATATATAACTGCAGTAGTAGTTAGAAATATTCTACATGAATATATTATTTTATAGTCGCAGATATAAAACACATCATAGTTCTTTTCCTATAATTTCTTTTCCATTGCTGAACTTTTGTACATTGTTTCACTACTTAGCTTGTTTAAACCTAGTTACAGAAGCTGCTTTACACTACCTTATTTCCACAGTATTTGTTATTCTTCGTATTTATTTCACAAATTGATTTATGCTTTAATATGCCTCGGTTTTTAATCTACTGTATCATTATATTAGCATTAGTCACCCCTACGCAGATCTGAGTAGTAAGAGTTTATCTTTTAGCTGACTACAGTAGTAGCATTGTAATGTAGAGCTATGAAATACCCTATGCTTTGCTCTCTTAATGAATGTGTGAATTTTTTTATTGCTAAAAGATATAAAGATTTTAACACTTACATAAATTATAGAAACTAATGTTAAGTAACTGTAGTTAATTTAAGTACTACCATTCAAAAACTTACATATTAAGATGAGAGTTTAGTTGGATGATGATGTATTTTAAACTGCCTACATGATGCATTGAATTGAAAAGTATGCTGTCATCTTAAGACACATTATTGATATAATATTCATTATCATTTTCAGTAAGAGAACTTGCCAGAGTAATGTTTCCTTACGGTGCTGAACATGAAGATGAGTTGGAACTGAAGGAGGGGGAAATCATAACAGTACTTTGTAAAGACTTAGAGGATAAGGGATGGTGGCGTGGTGAACTTAATGGTGCAGTTGGAGTATTTCCTGATAATTTCGTAGAGCTCATCACTGTTGAAGAAATGGTAAGAAATCATTTGAAGTGGAGATTCAGATTGGGTTACATTTCATGCTTTAGACTATTCTTTGTGCTTTAATAATTGCTCGCTAGTAGGGCAGATGTATGCAACCAACACCCAGTACCATTGTCATGTATTTCTTGCAGGGCATTACCATTTACATGGTACAGTATTTCAAACGTAAATGCTTCCTTCTATAACCTTTTAAGTCTTAATACTAATTGTTTTTGCCACCTTTTTTTTTTTTATCTCGGGCGGTTGAGGAGAAAGAATTCTACGAATATATTTCTTGTGAAATATTAGTCAACTAAAAGGGAAAAGGAAATTATATGCTCACAATCAACTCCCTTAATTTTTTTCCTTACGATAAAACACCTGACAGAGAGATGAAGATATAGAAGCTCTGCTGTCTCCCTCTCTTTATGCAGTTATGGTCATCCTGCTGGCTTTGTGAGATGGTAATGGTCTTATCTTGGAAAAAGTTTTTTTTCCATATAATTTTCTCCCCTTGATCCTACCGGCTGCTTACTATGCTAAGCTAGGATCTCTCTGCTGCCTGTAACCTCAAAAAATGCCTTATTTTAGATCTCCCATCTCTGGAAACAAATTTGAGTATTTAGGCATGGTATTTATTCATACTTAATGCATTCTCTTGCAGCAGAGTGGAAACGATTATAGAAGGAAAAAAATTATATTTCGGGAGTGTTTTTATGAATAAATTTCAGTGATATACAGGATTACAACTATCATCTTTTCATCAGCTGCTTGATACTGAGCTCCTTACATCTGTTCTAACATCAGTTCCTCTATAGCATCTTAGATTTTGCTATATTTTTTACACAGTGCTGTGAAAAGTTATAATAATTAACTGCCAAAACTGCATGAGGATAAGGAGGGACAATAGTGGCACCCCTTATTTGTTAGTCTCATCAGCCTCAGGAGGCTAAATGTGTATGATGGAGTGTATCTTCAAATGTTGGGGCATCTATAATATGACAAAGCTTGTCCTAGACCTCATGTGATGAAATGGTGTAGGGAACGTAGCTTTTAATATTACTTATGGCTGAATGATTTAAGGTGTTGAGGAATCTGTAGATGATACATGATTATTGATGCTTCTTGTAGCCTAATATTTCTTCTAAAGTGTTTCCACAAACTAGTGCTATATAATGTATGATAGTAATATGCGCCCTTACTCCTAAATACAAATAATTTTCACTAGATTACTCTTTTTGATATGCATTAACTGTTCAGATATTTTTCATTGATTATTTAACTGGTTGAACCATTTTCAATTGTGCATAGGGCAAACCTCCCCGTCCAGAGAAGCCTGCAGCGGTTTTGGCAAAGAAAGGGTCACCATCCAGCTCGGCTGAGAGCACACCAACTGGAACTCTTAATAAAACAGGTTAGTTCATATAATACCAAATGTTAATGAGAAAGTGTGTTGTAAGTGATTCACAGGAAAACTTACCCTGAAGATGTAAAATGTTTTTGATGGTCATAATGAGGGCTACAGTGCTTTGTCTTTTATATTCCTAGGATGCAGTAAACAGTATGTATTCTGTATCTAGAAAACCTTGTACCGTATCATGTACACCGAGTGATACGACACCAGCAACAACAGCCCACACGCAGATGGCCCTTTCTATCTTACCGCACTATTTGTATTCACTTTTGTTACTTTACTTGTGTAACCTTGTCTTGCTATAATCCTATTTTAGACAAGCCTTTATCCCTCTTTGCAAATTTAAAAGCTTAAATTGTAAAATTGATTAGCTTATTTTAATTTTCCATATCTTTTATGTTTCTACGTTCTACAGCTTTTATTCATTCTGACCTTGCATTGATCTGTGTTCTTTTATCCTCTTCGATATATTTTGTCTTAGAGTTCTCTTCACATTTCTTGCACCTTTCCTATTATTCTCGATCATGGCATCCATGTATTGAGTACAGGTTCCAGTTAATGTTCTTAAGTTCTCCTTTCAGACTTTCTTTGTAAACTTTGGGATAATTACGAATGTAAATGACATTTGAACCACTGAATATCTTCTTAATTTTTACAGTATTGCCATTACAACATGCATATTTTATTTATCTTCTACTACAATTTTTAAAAGAAAAGTACATTAAATTTCCGTTTCTGCTTGAGTCTGGAATATTCTATTGCATTTAGTGCAAGTGTTTATATTGATATACAGATTTTCCCTTTATAGAAACGAGCGAAGTAGCTACCATATTGTTGCATAGGATATTTCCTCTGGCTTAAATTGTTACTGCAATAGCATAATGGGAAATATTAATTAATTGTGATTAGTAATACTTGCCTGTCTTGACAATTTATTGAAGTTAATGTATTTTGTACATTACAGAATTTTCAGCCTGTTAGTAGCGTTTCTTATACAGATTAAACGACTATCTGTAGACTCCTTGAGAGTTGAGGGTTTAGTGTCAGAAAAAAAATAAATTCACATACAGTATCTTCATAGTTTAATTACTCTGCCTCTTTGTATCCATATACTAATGCTATTCGTATAGATAAACTAATCCCATTTGTAATGGGAGTGGCAAGAGTCAAAGCACGCACCCTTTCACTAGAGAGCCCACTCACTACATCCATGCACATTTGAGACCCAGTTTCTAGGGCTTAGTGTGGAGTTTTCTTACCAAAGCTCCTGTATACCTTGCCTTTTTATTAGAGGAAAACTTGAAAGAGGGGAAACGGAGGTGGTATCTGTGTCCCCCACCCCAGGTGACAGAGATAATACAGAGTGAGAGAGAAAAGAATGAATTTTGGGAGGCAAAGAATATTCAACTCTCATTTCGATAGAATCCATCCATTGTCTTTAAAGGAAGAAAAGAAAATTTAAAGTATCAGATATAGAGAATGAACAAAGGAGGCATCCATTGCATAAATTTGTTATTTATATATAATTTTATTTATCAAACTGATTAGTTTAAATATCTATTTGCTTTAGTTGCTTTCTTGTTGCAGATTTTATTGTAGGATTGACCCTAATTTGATAGATGTTAACACTTTTGAACTTGTATATTATAATTGCTGATCATATTCGAATCAAGTTTAATTGTGATAAAAACATGCAAAGTTTTAGCTAACAGTGGTCTTATATAAATGTATATCATGTTATTATGTATGGGGCACTCACAAAGATAAACCAACACCTCAGGTGTAATATTGGTGATTTATTATCAAAGCGATCTCCCCACACTGTATCATGAATTCTTATCACTTGCCAGATCTTCCACTTCCCCCCACACTTCAATCTTACAAATAATGCAAGAGTTCTCATGTATTTGTCATTTATTTTATTTATTTGAAAAAGATATTTTTATCATTTACTGCATTTAAAAAATCTGCAAATTTATAGTACAGGTTTTAAAATGTCAGCAGTCATGTATGATGAGCACCATGTTTATAACCCACCTTCATATTGATTAGATATGTTATCAGTAGAAAGGATGGGAGAGGGAAGGGAGGATTATTAGGCTCCGTAACATTAGACATTGTACTATCTAGTAACTGGATTCTTTTGCTTGTGTTCATATCCATTAATGATTGAGGGTATAGTATATTGTACACGAAACGAATTCTCTTTGATGACTGATGAAAATTGGAGACTTGATATGGAACAAACCACATACATTATTTAGTCGACCACTTGGCCATCGTTGCCAAGCAAAAATCTTTACAACACTGGTAAATTTTTGTGATTATTAATTATCAGCATAAAAAAAAAGCATTGTCTCCATTATTTAGGACATTATGTAATATTGTTTATTATTGTTACAAGTGAAATTTTAATGCTCCAGTTAGAATGCTTATATATGGTAATATAAATGTTTATCAAATTAAATATGGTGATATAATGTGTTAATCTTAAAACAACATATAAGCTCTTTCACTTCAAGTTGATTAAGAGAGTAAGTAGCTTAGCTGCTCAGAGTTGAGCACAGGTGTTCTACTTTATAAGTTAATTACATCAAGCTTTTGTAAGCTGCCATGCGCGTACATTGAAATCTGAAATACTTTATACATTGCATGTTTGAAAAACTTTTGAGATGAGTTGGTGTATTTAAGATAATTGCAGTTTTAATAGTTATGTTTAATATCTCCATTGATGCTCCTTTGTTTTTGTATTGATAAAATATAGTGCAGTGATGAAGTTTTTCAACTATGATGTACCACTTCAATATAGGAATTCATCACTATATTTGTGGCGTGTTTTACCGAAAACTGATTATACTTATACATGAAAAATTACTCGTGTCTATAAGTTTTTTATTTTAATGTCACTTTTTTATTCATATATTTTATTTTTATCTTGTACTGTTTTATTTGAAGCTAAGCAAGAAAGTAATATTGCTTGATAATAACAGTCAGCAATAATTCACAGAGAAGGAACCTCCACCACCACTTCCAGAGAAGAAAGTGCAAGCTCCACCACCCCCTGAAAAGAAACCAGGTGTTGTAACAACAGCAGCTGTTGATGCTCATGACGGCATCGCCTCTTCCAAAGAGCACGGTGATAGCACCATGAATAAGATGATAAAAGCAAAGTCTTCCAGTAAAGGTAATTCTCTTTTATATATTTATTACTGTTATATACTGCTACTTTTGTAGTGTGACCTCTCATATTTCACCTTTCAAATGTAAAAATTTGCAATTTTCAGTGTGATGATTTCAGTTGGTACGTTAATTCTAACTAGATAAATGCTTCAGATACATTTTCTATTTATGCAATTTACAATGTTGGGGGTACCTTTTTAAGTACATTAATATGGAATATAATGAATTAGAAAATATACTTAATTTAATTAACGTACATCATTTTAGTTTTACTTTCTTTTATCTACCTAGGAGACTTAACTTATTTTTTTAGCACAGTACTTGGATTTCGATGAATTACTTAACATTTTTAAGCCACAAGCTATTAGCCATTAATTAGGATTTAAAATTAGCAGATGAACACAGCATTGCCAAGGAGTAGTTTATATTTTGAGATTATCATAATGGGATATGTACCATTAAAGTTATTGTACAAACACATCACTTGTAAGAAATTAAAATTTTGATATGAGTACTTTTAATATTAGTACAAAGAAAATATGTACATTTATTAACATTTATGTAACTCCTTAATTACCAACTATTTTTTTTTTTTTTTTTAAAGAACAATGTCTTTCCTTAGATGGAGAACGGTTAAAGCATTTCTCACGTCCAAAGGGTCCTAATAGACGGCCTCCCTCATGTGTATTTAAAGAGAATGTAAGTATTCTATACCTCAAGCAAAGATTATTATATATTTAAGTTTCAAAATATTAATACATCCATGTGATTTGGATGCAGCATCTAATGTTCTTCAGAGCATAAATATCTGCAATTGTATCTCCTGGTTTGAAAATATTGTTTAACTAGATTTTAACTGCAAGGAGGAGCACAATTTAATGTTAAGTTAGTGGTCTTATATATGTTGATGCTGAATCCTAAATCATATTTTGTAAACTACATTTTAGAAGGGGAAGAATAAGCTATGTTTTAGCATGATTAAATTCAAAATAATAAAAGTTTGCTCTGGCACATTTTGGTATGAATAATAGTGTTTCTTTGCACAGCTTTGAAAATTAATGTTTAAAGAATATTGAAGTGCAATTTGCTGTAGTACATTTTGCCTCAGAAAAATACTTCAAAATTAAACTGAAAATGCAATTTCTGGCTTTGTAAATTTTGCTCAGTCTTGCACTCTTAAGTATTTTGCATGCGTAGGTTAGAAATGTTTGGAAGCCTGTAGGGATTATCAGTAGCTTAAACGCCTTTTATATTTACCAAGATTGGTAAAATAATTGCCGTATTTCAGTGTAGATTAGTATTCATTTGTATTCAAATTTGTCGTCTTATGTTCGACAATATAATGTTTTTCATATAAGAATAAATGTCCCATAGTAATAGTTAATATCATCTCGCATTGCATAGACTGTCATAAAGCTGATAACCTCTTACTAGCATGATCTTGAAATAAAGTGTCCCTACCCAATCAGGTCATGTTGCTTATAGAATTATCTTAATATTTCGTGAATGTTTTGCTGTAAATTGTCATTGTATGAGCAATTGAATTATATGAATGGTTTGAATTAGACCTGAAATGATGCATTTTGTTTTGTTGCTTGTATATGCAGAGATTGAATACATGAATTCTTTAAGATGATTTTGTCTTCATTCACAGTGTATTGTCTTTTTCTGGTGTCATGCTGTACTTCAAGAAATATATTTTGTGTAGTTAGTGTATAAATGTGGAATTCTCCGTATTGTTTATATCCATTTGCTCTTGGTATTTCTTGTGAAATTACTTTCAGTGATAAAATCTATACTTAGCATACTTAACTCTTTTAATGATCATTTATTATTATGAAGAAGTCTTAAAGATTTCTGATCTCCTTTATTAAACATTGGACAGTGTACTTGGTTAATGATTATTTTATCCATATGAAGAATTCTTGAACATTGGACAGCCAAGTTTATAATATGCTATATACAGTAGGTATTTCTCAAAAGCCAGAGATAATATACGTAATTATGCTTTGTCTTTTTCCTGATATTGGCCAGAAGTACATTAAAAGTCATTGTTTGTTATTTTATATAAAAAAATGCTCTGTTTTACGAATGGTAACACTTATTTTGTTCCTTCAGGGGGAGACGTTATCCATGTATGCATGGGGCACCTAATGTCGAATTTTACAGAGGATACTTTTTATAAGGTTGTCTTTTTATGAAAGGGCTTGCTTTCATTTTTGTCTTTTCCATGAGAGCT
>JAXCGZ010004462.1:0-15000 GCA_037179515.1 Halocaridina rubra
GTAAGACACTCTGTAAAGATAATAACCTGCACTGAACACTTAGTAGACTTCGGTAAATCTTGGATATGATCCAGCCAAATTAAAAATCACTGGTGGGTTTGCTAAGTCAAATAACACAAAAGCAGTCTTTGCAAAGGTACCGTAAGCATAAACACTTTGAAAGAGTTAGGAAAATCACAGAAGAAAACTTGTCAGGATAAATATTCTCCCCCCCAAAAAAGTACAGATTAAACCTAAAAAAATGCCAGTTGAATGAAAAAATTTACCTACATAACTGAAACATTTTGAAAGTTATATTTTATCCCGGAAATCACTCCATATTGCTCGAAAGAAAATTCTTCACTTGTTGCACTGCATGTGTGTGTTTTATTTATATACTTGTTTATTCATTTATTTGTTTATTTATGATTGCAGGCTAACTAGTAACAAAAAATAAAGTAAAAAGAGAGCAAAAGAAATATTATAGTAGGATATAACAATCAATATTAACGTTACAAAAACATGCACTGTTTCAAGGGGCAGTGCCTGCGCACGTACACAATCCTACGCAAGAATTGTAGTGACTTAAAATAAATACTAAGTTGATAAATAAATATAGAAATACATAAGCACACATATAATGACCTAAATGAATGAATAAAAGTCGAATAATGGGAGCTTGTAAAAACGAATAAGATGTTATTGATTATTTTTATTATCATTTTACTTATATCTTAAATATGAAGAAGTTCATCTTTATAAGAAGTTTTTCTTATAACTTGCAATAGGTTTTCTGGAATTTTGCTAACGTCAATGTGATCAGGGGTTATTTAAGTTAACTAAAAGAGCGTCTTAAGGGGTTGTCCTTAGTATGCAAGGTGATTAATGGGGAATACTTAGCTTACAAAGGCTTTCCTGTGATTTCACCAACTTTCCAAGGTGTGCAAAAGGGTTAATTTAGAAGTAATAATTACTGTGATTAGGTTAATTAACTTGAAAGAGACTACACGTGTTTCTAACAAGCTATGAAAAATGGTCTGTGTGTATTGTTAGTAGGCTTTATGTACACGTGAGCTTTCACCTATTATCTGTTTATGTTAATGACAGTTCTTTCCCTCATTTTCTGCGGTTTACACTGTATCCTAATAATGGGAGGAATTTTCTCGTTCTCAAATGCAGGGCCATTAGAGAGGGAGGTTAATACTATTCTCTCAAGTCCTAAAGTGTGTACGTGTGTGTGTGTGTGTGTGTATACGTGTGCGTGTGAGAGAGAGAGAGAGAGGAGAGAGAGAGAGAGGAGAGAGAGAGAGAGAGGAGAGAGAGAGAGAGAGAGAGAGAGAGAGAGAGAGAGGAGAGAGAGAGAGTTCAAACTCAGACATTTACATTATCACAATGGCTCTCTTGTTACAAAATTAAGAATACACTTATCAATAAACACGTAACTGAGCAAATAAGTAAGAGGATGATACATATAATTACAGGGAACCTAGAAATTAAAATCACCTTGAATTACCAAATGTATATACAATACCGAGTAAAGCGTATACATAATAATAATAATAATAATAATAATAATAATAAAAATAATAATAATAATAATAATAATAATAATAATAATAATAATAGTAATATAATAATGATAATAATAATAATAATAATATTAATAATAATAATAATAATAATAATAATAATAATAATAATAATAATAATAATAATAATAATAATAATAATAATAATAATAATAATAATAATAATAATAATAAAAAACAACAATAATACATACATACATACATACATACATACATACATGCATACATATACACATGCCTCTTCCCCTTTGTAAGGAGGGTGGCCGAGCCAAGAAACGCGCATTCACCACGATCCACACACGCCTCAGCCACTCCTCTCAGCTCCTTGGGGTTAAAGAGTTGCGAAATCTCCCCCCCCCCCCTTCCACCCTGCTTGGGTCAACCACAAGGTAGGTGGGCAAGGATATTCCACAATGAGGCCCCGACAGCCGCAGCTGGTTTACCCCCACCGCTTCATCACATGGCAACTCCCCTCACACACGTCCATCACAGTTCACTGAGTTAGCAGGTGCGAGAATTCCCCTTGAGTCACATCATATATGCACAATCTCTCCTCCACTCATTCCTATCTCTTACACGCACTCTTTCCTGCTCCACTGACATTCCACGTGCATTCAATGCTCTCTTCACGCCATCTAGCCATCTCATTCTAGGTCTCCCTCTTGACCTAACTCCAATTACTTCTGCACTCCACACTCTCTTCAATATTCGTTCATCACTCATCCTTTCAATGTGTCAAAACCACCTCAACTCTCTGATCTAACTTTTTCCGACAGCTCCATTCCAACACCCGATCTCTGCCTGACATCCTCAGTTCTTGCTCTATCTATTCTAGATACACCAATCATACCTCTCAAACACCTCATCTTCATTACATTCAACTTCTTCCTTTCCTCCTCTCTTGCATTCCAAGTCTCTGCTCCATACAATGCTGTCTGCACAATCATACCTTCATATATCCTTCTCTTTGCAATCATTCCCAAATATCTATTTCTCATAACACTTTTCAGGCCCCACTTAGAAATTTACTTGCTTCCTTCACTCTGTGATTTACCTCAAAATCCACTAGTCCACTCCTTGATACATGCGACTCCCCATTCACTCCCTACATTCAATCTGCCAACATTAACACTCCTTGTGCATCTCATGACTTTATTTTTACCAATATTCACCCGCAAATTCCTTCTTTCACACACACTAATAAACTCATTCACCAAATGATTCAACTCATTTTCAGTATCAGCCACCAGTACATTATCATCCGCATATAGCAACTGACTAAATTTCCACAACCTTCTATCCTCACCTATTAGTTCCAAGCCTCTGTCTAATACTCTTTCATTTACTTCCTTTGCCACTCCATCCATGTACACATTAAACAACCATGGCGACATTACACAACTTGACGTAACCCAACATTCACCTCAAACCAATCACTCATACCATTCCCAACTCTCATACATGCTCTACTATTCATGTAAAAACTCTCTACAGCATTCAACAAACTTCCACTTTTTCTGTACAGTCGCAACACCCTCTAGAACCCCTCTCTATCTGCCCTGTCATTCGCTTTCTCTAGATCCATTAAGGCCCAAAAAGTGTCCCTACCTTTCTTCAAAAACTTCTCATACACCTGTCTTACCGCAAACACCTGATCCACACATCCTCTTCTCCTCCTGAACCCAAACGGTTCTTTCCCAATCATTCTCTCAGTACCTATCCTAATTATCTGGATTAACACTCTTCCATATACCTTACCAACTACACTCAACAAACTAATTCCCCTAAAACTACTACACTCATACTTATCTCCCTTCCCTTTGAAAAGTGGAAGTACACATGCACTCCTCCAATCAGCTGGGAACCTCCCTTTCCTGAAACATATATTGAACAACCTAACCATCCATTCTACTAATGCCTCCCCACCTTTTGACCAAGTATTCAGCATGACACCAGGTTGAATCTTCCTTCAGGACGGTCCTTTCCTCGTGCCTACATCTACATTGAATATTCTGGCATATTCATTACACATCTCTTGCTATTCCATTACATTTGACAAGTCACAACATTCTGCACATCTGTCTCTTTTACTTTCCTTTTCCTCACATTTTGTCATTATTTATGGAAGGTTCACAACTAATGGCCCCCAGTACCCGGCATAGTGGGGTGCGAAGAATCTCCGGGGATCGTGTTGACTCCACCATTGGCTTGAGGGCAGACACGCCTGGTGGTAGTAATGGTTCTGCTCTTAACCTTGCACCTCCTAATAGATCTGCTTCTTTCACTCTTCACTATTCAAACAATCGTGGGCTGAACTCTAATCTTTCGTCTGTGGAACAGCACTTGGGCTCTTTCCTCCCTAACCTCCTCCTCCTATCTGAAACCCGGTTGTCTATACATGCTTCCACTGACCCTTTCCAAATCTCCCACTATAATCTGTATACTCGTTTTCGTTCCAAAGGTGGGGTCTGTGCTTACTGCAGCATTAACACTCCTGCTGTGAGGCTCATGGACCTTGAATCTCCTGACTTTGATGTTCTCTGGCTAAAAGTCTATCTCTCCACTACCACTATCATCCTTTGCTTCTGCTACTGTTCTCCAAACTCCACCGAGTTTGTATCTTTCTTTGAATATCTCTCCTCGTGCCATGAGTCCTTGCTATCTTCTCACCCACATGCCAAAGTTCTCTACATTGGAGACTTCAATGTACACCACAGTGAGTGGCTTCATTCTTCTCACACTGATGTGGGAGGAAGCGAGGCTCTTGCTTTCTCTATTACTCATGATCTGGAGCAAATTATTAAACATCCTACTCGTGTTCCTGATCGTCACTAACAAGCTGCTAACATTCTTGACCTTTTTTTTACTTCTAACCCTTCTAACTACTCTTATTCTGTGCTTTCCCGTCTTGGTAAATCTGACCACTCCATGATCTCTGTCTCTTCCAATTTCGCTCCCCCACCACCAATCCCTCCTACTCAACGCCGCCTTTGGCACTTCGAGCGAACTCAATATGAAAATTTGCGTAACTTTCTCTTTGACTTTCCATGGGATGACTACTGCTTTCGGTCCCGCAACCCTGATCGGTTAGCTGTAAAAGTTGCCGAGATCATGACCGCGGGAATGGAGGCGTACATCCCCTCTTCTACAAAAACATTCTCTCCCCCTAAACCTTGGTTTGACCGTGCCTGCTCCATGGCTATCCAGGCTAGGAATCAGGCTCACCGATCTTACCAAGCCTCTCCTTCCGATTTAACTCGCTCTGCTTTTATTATAGCTAGGAATCGCTGTACAGCTCAGATTCGAAGGTCTAAGGCTTCCTTTATAAGAAGGAAAGTTGATGACCTTAACTCCTCTCCCACTGACAAATGCTTCTGGTCCTTAGCCAAAAACCTCTCCAAAAACTTCTGTAACTCAAGCTTTCCCCCTCTCATTCATTCTGATGGTTCTATAGCTTGCTCTCCCACTGACAAAGCCACTCTCTTTGGCTCTCATTTTTCTGCCAACTCTTCTATCAACGATTCTAGCGCACCTGTTCCTCAGTCTTTTCCCCTCTCTAACCCTATGCCCTCCCTTATCCTTTCTTCACGCAAAGTTCATAAGGTTCTTCGCTTACTAAAGACAAACAAGGCATCTGGTCCCGATGGTATCCCTGCAAGGTTCCTTAAGGAGTTTGCAGATGAACTTGCTCCCGTGCTTTGCCGTCTTTTTCGCCTCATTCTGTCAACCAGTATCTATCCTTCATCTTGGAAGCATGCTCTAGTTCAACCTGTTCCTAAGAAGGGTGACCGCTCTATTCCTTCTAACTACCGACCTATTGCTCTAACCTCCTCTATTGCTAAAGTTTTCGAAACTTTGCTCAATGCTCACTTCTTGAAACGCCTTGAATCTAACTCACTTATCTCCGATCACCAGTACGGCTTCCGCAAGGCAAGATCCACTGGTGATCTCCTGTCCTATCTTACTCATGTATGGTCATCTTCTCTGAGGAACTATGGGGAATCCTTTGTCGTCGCCCTTGATATCTCTAAGGCTTTTGACAGAGTCTGGCACAAGGCTCTGTTGGCCAAACTCCCTGCCTATGGCTTTACCCCTTCTTTCTGTTCTCTGATTTCCAGTTTTCTCACTGACCGTTCTATATCTGTAGTTGTTGATGGCGCGACATCTAGCCCTTTCTCTGTGTCCAGTGGTGTTCCACAGGGCTCTGTTCTTTCACCTACTCTCTTCCTTCTCTTCATCAATGATCTTCTACAGTCCCCATCTTCCTCTCTTCTTCATGCCTTTGCCGATGATTCTACCCTTCACTTTTCCTCTGCCTTTTCTTCACAACCTTCATCTGTTACTCGTAATCAATCTCGTATCACTCTTTCTTCTACTCTTAACTCCGATTTGCAGAGAGTATCTGAATGGGGCACTCAAAATTTAGTTAAATTCAATGCCTCCAAGACACAGTTTCTGGCTATCTCTTTATCTTCTTCTCCTCCTGATGACCCTATTGTCTTCGAAACTAATGAAATTTACCCTCTTAACTCTATCAATATATTAGGAATCCATATAGCCTCTAACTTGTCATGGAGGAATCACATAATCCAAATTTCTAAATCTTCATCCAAAAAATTGGGGGTTTTGTTTCGTTTTCGTTATTATTTTTCCTCTTTGCAGTTACTTAAAATTTACAAAGGTCTTATCTGCCCCTGCTTAGAATACTGCTCACACATCTGGGGTGCTTCTTCCTTTACTTATCTTCTTGATAGGGTTCAATCTAAGGCAGTCAGACTCATTAATGATCCTTCTCTTACTTCTAACCTGGATTCTCTCTCTCTTCGCCGTAAGGTATCTTCCCTTTCGCTTTTCTATCGCTACTACTTCCATCGCTGCACTGATGAGTTGGCGAGTTGCATCCCTCCTCCACTGCCGAGGCGCGTAACACTCGCCAAGCGGCCTCATCTCACAGGTACTGTGTGGAGATTTGTAGCTCGCGGATTGGTCGGTGCAGCGACTGCTTCTTCCCATCTACCTCCAGACTCTGGAACTCTCTTCCTCCTTCTGTCTTTCCTAATTCTTATGACCTTTCATCCTTCAAAAAGCAGATCTATCGTCATCTCAGAGCCTAGTCCTCCATATCTCTGGGTCCTCTTTACTTTGACTGTTTTTTCTGTCTGTCGTTTTCCTTTGTGTGACATTACCTCATCTCTGCCTTGCCCTTTACTTTTTCTTTTCCTTCGTCTTGGTATTTTCTCGTGCCCGGGCCTTTGTTGATGAGGGCAGTTTCTGCCTATCCCGGTGTCACACTCAAAAAAAAAAAAAAAAAAATGACACCCATAGTAAATGATAATTAATCATTTTAGCGTGAAAGATCAATATACTCACAAGTGAAAAATAGGCTACTTATAGAATTAACTTTAATAGAAATTACAAAGGTACGAACGATTAATTATAAGTAGATAACGCATAAGTAGATAAATGCATAAGATGCAAGCATGTTTTTGATAATGATATTAAGGATATTAACAATAATAATGATAATAATAATAACAGCAACAATAATAGTAGAAATATTAGTAATAATGAACGATAATAATAATAATAATAATAATAATAATAATAATAATAATAATAATAATAATAATAATAATAATAATAATAATAATAATAATAATAATAATAATAATAATAATAATAATAATAAGAATAATAATAATACTAAAGTAGAATGTTAGTAATAATTTTCACATTAACATACCTGAAATAGAAATATGAGGTAACAGGGCATACATATGTATAGGCATAGTACAGTAGGATAGTAGTACACTCAAATTATAACTGCTACACTAACAAGTGAAGAGATGAAGCTTGTATAGAAAATGATAAGCAACTACAATTTAAAGATATAATAATAATAATAATAATAACAATACAAATGGTAATAATAATAATAATAATAATAATAATAATAATAATAATAATAATAATAATAAGAATAATAATAATAATAATAATAATAATAATAATAATAATAATAATAATAATAAAGTAACAATGACACTCGATGCCTAAGTTTAAAAATCAGAGACTTAGTAATAAGTTACATATAGAATAGTTATGAGTAAAAGTGACCCTTCTTATCGGCATCATCACCTTTTTTGAACTCCTTATAATGATTATAAATTAGTGTTGAACTTAAAGAACAAAGAAGGTGATAGCAGTTTATGTTTTGTAGGATGGTCATGACACCAGCCGCCCGTTGAAATACTACAAGTGAAGGTATTGCGGATTCAAACAGGATGGGTTCAGACAGTTCCGGGTTGAGTTTTCCTTCAAGACTGTTCTTTCTTTATGCCTACATCTACACCGAATATTTTGTCATATTCATTATACATCTCTTGCTATCCCATTAGATTTGACAAGTCACAATACTTTCCATATCTGTATCTTTTTACCCTGTTTTTTCCTCATATTTGCTGTATTTATGGAAGGTCCACAGCTTATGGCCCCCAGTACCTGGCAAAGAGGGGTGCTAAGAATCTCTGGAGATATTGTTGACTCCACTACTGGCGTGAAGGTAGGCACGCTTGGTGGTAGTAATGGTTCTGCCCAAAACCCTGCACCTCCTGAAAGGTCTGATTCTTTAACTCTTCATTTTTCTAATATTCGTGACCTGAACTCTAGGCTTTCGTCTATGGAACAGCACTTGGGTACTTCCCTCCCTAATCTCCTCCTTCTCTCCGAAATCCAGTTGTCTAGCCATGCCTCCACTGACCCATTTAAAATCTCTCACTATAAACTGTAATCTCGTTTTCGTTCCAAAGATGGGATCTGTGCCTACTGCAACACTGACAGTCCTATTGCAAGACTCATGGGCCTTGAATCTCCTGACTTTCATGCTCTCTGACTGAAAATGTATCTTTCCACTTCTACTATATTCCTTTGCTTCTGCTACTGTTCTTCACACTCCACGGACTTTGTGCCTTTCTTTGAATATCTGTCCTCCTGCCATGACTGCTTGCTATCTTCTCACTCACATGCCGAAGTTCTCTATATTGGAGACTTCAGTGTACACTACAGTGAGTGGCTTAATACTTTCCACACTGATGTGGGAGGAAGTGAGGCCCTTGCTTTCTCTATTACTTGCGATCTGGAGCAAATTATCAAACATCCTACTCGTATTCTCGATCAACACGAAAATGCAGCCAACATTCTTGACCTATTTCTTACATCTAACCTTTGAAACTACTCTTATTTTGTGCTTTCCCCTCTTGGTAAATCTGACCACTATGAGATCTCAATCTTTTCCACTTTCGCTCCCCATCCATCAATTCCTACTACTCAGCGCCGCCTTTGGTACTTGAGTGTACACAATGTTAAGAGTTGTGTAACTTCCTCTACTGCTTTCGGTCCCGCAGCCCTGATCAGGTAACCAAATAGTTGCCAAGATCATAACCTCTTGAACAGAGGCTCTCTCTTTATCTTCTTCTCCTTCTGATAGCCCTATTGTCTTCGAAGCTAACAAAATTTACCCCTTTAGATTTTTTCAACAGATTATGAATCCATATAGTCTCTTACCTGTCATGGAGGAATCAAATAATCCAAAATTCTAAATCGTCATCTTAAGAATTGGGGGTTCTGTATCGTTTTCGTCATTACTTTAGCTCTTTACAGTTACTTAAAATCTATAAAGGTCTCTGAATAGAGCTCATTACTTGTTGCTCCCATTATATACATGATTGTTTTGAAATTAAATACCCAGTTGGGATGGTGATGGTTCAGAAATTTGTATACAAAAATGTATATAGCATGAGATCATGTTTTCTGCCTATAGCCACCCAAGTTCTATGAGAGCTAGTGTGATGTGGTCATATTTTCTTACTCCTCCCAGGGCAAATCGAGCTGCAAAATTAATAACTTCTGTAATCTAATTATCTGAGTCTAATTCGTATTTCCTTATACGGTTTTGCAATAATTACTATGACTGAGGGCTACGGCTTGGACAGCCATTATTAAAGTGGTAGTCTCTCAAAATTGTCTTTTATACATAATAAGTACACTAGAGTTCCTGTTACCTTTTTGCAGATTTCATCTATATGGTTATCAAACAACATCTAGTTATCAAAGTGAATTACTAGATATTTGGCAGTTTTGCTAGGTGCAATGATACTGCCACAGAACCTAATTGTTGCATTTTCTGGAATTCTTGCCATGTGGTATCTTGAACCAATAAACATGTATTGCGTTTTACTTTCGTTCGTTAACAGTACGATTTCTTCAAAATAGATTTTAAGTTTTGACAGTGTATTCTGCCCTTAAAGTTAGGTCTGGGAGATAATTAATATCACCTCTAAAAAGTAGCTGCGGGTTGTCAGCATACTATACAACTGAAGAGTCAGGTATGAAAGTAGATAATTTACGTACATAGAGAAGAAGATAGGACCAAGGAAATGATCTGTGGGGACCACCAAATGATATATCTTTTGGCGTGGAGATACTGTTGTTAGGACGGATTGCTTGTCTGCGATTAGATAGATACTCTCTAAACCGGATCGGGTCAATATTTAGGTCAGTACATTTATTAATGAGAATATCACGATTTACACTATCAAAGACTTTGGAGAAATCTAATAATACAAGCAGAGGGATTTTTCTCTTATCTATATCTCTGTAACATTTATTAGTAACTTTGAGCAATACTTTTTCCATATAGTTTTCATCTGAAACCATGCTGGTTTTCAGATAATAATGACTTTAACTGATTAGCATATTTGTTTTCTAAATCCCTAGAGAAACTGAGTAGCAGGGAACTGTGATGATAGTTTGTCACATCTCTATCCCTCTTGTTATGTAGTGGAAATACAAGTTGTTTTTTTTTTCAAGAATCAGGATACTTGGTTTGCAGCTGAGGGTGGTTACAAAATTACTCTTCCAAGTCTTATCTTTTTATTTAATTTTTAATATGAGAACTTTGGGACCGGTACTCCTGTCCATACCAAAACTCGAGCTACCCTAAATTACTGTTCTTCTACACAGAACTTGACGCATTTAACTGTATGCTCGTTAAGTATTTTGAACTGACAGGAGTTACCAATGCATATAATACTGAAAGCACACCAGTTCAACCAATTGCCGGTCATAAACCCGTGTCATTGAAGAGGGTTGTTGTCAGGATGGGCATCCGGCCGTAAATCTTCGAGTCAGCACCAGCACTAGTCCTCAGTAAGAGGCCAGTGAGGTACAAGGACCACACATGAACTTGGCAAAATGTGCAAGTATAGAAGGAGAACTGACAAAAGTCACAGCACAAGGTTTAATTATCCTGATATGACTGAGGCTGAGAGAGGATGAAATGCTATTCTTTCTACCCATTTGTACGTGTGTGTGTGTGTGTGTGTGTGTGTGTGTGTGTGCGTGTGTGTGTGTGTGTGTGTGTGTGTGTGTGTGTGTGTGTGTGTGTGTGTGTGTGTGTGATTACCTAATTGTGATTACCTAATTGTGTTTACGGGAAAGAGCCCAAAGCTCGTATCTTCCCGTCTCCTGATCGGTTCCATTTTAGACTTAGTGATACTTATCGTACCTGTCCTTAAAACTATGGATTGAGATAGCATTAACTACCTCCTCGCTCAGCGAATTCCAATTATCAACTACTCTTACACTGAAAAAGTATTTCCTTACATCCTGCAAAGAAGTTTTCTTACGAAGCTTCAAACTATGACCTCTAGTTCTAGAGCCAGCCATATCGAAATATCGATCCCTATCCACTCTATCATAACCATGAAGGAATTTAAAGACTGTCACCATATCCCCCCTTACTCTTCTAGCTTCGAGTGATGGCAAGTCTAATTCCTTCAGCCTCTCATCATAACCGAGATTGCGTATTTCTGGCACCAGTTTCGTGGCATGTCTTTGAACTTTTTCAAGCTTAGCTATGTGCTTTTTCAAGTGCGGATTCCAAAAGGGGGCTGCATATTCGAGTTTTGGCCTCACGTAGGTTACATAAATATTTCTGAACATTTCCTTGTCCATGTGCCTGAAGGCTACCCTTACATTTGATAAGAATGCATATGCTGCCCTTACTACGCCATTTATATGTATTTCTGGAGACAAATCTGCCAGTATGTTTACTCCTAGATCTCTCTCATTTTCTGTCTCTTGAAGTTGTACTCCAGCCACCGAGTAGTCAAGCTTGGGCCTTCTTGCACTTGTACCCATTCTCATTACCTTACATTTTGAGGTATTGAATTTCATTAGCCACTTTTCTGACCACTCATGCAGATTATTTAGATCCTCCTGAAGTTCTCTACCATTGTTCTCGTTTTTTACTTTCTTCACAATCTTTGCATCATCTGCAAACATATTCATGAATGAATTTTCAAACTCTGGTAGGTCATTTACATATACAAGGAACAAAAGTGGCCCTAAAACTGAACCCCGTGGAACTCCACTACTAACTCTTCTCCATTCAGACACTGAGTGTCTTACTCTAACCCTCTGTTCCCTTCCTTCTAAGTAAGTTTTTATCCATTCCAAAACATTTCCACCTATTCTAGCCATTGAGTGCAGCTTCCTAATAAGTCTCCCATGTGGAACAGTGTCAAACGCTTTCTGGAAGTCTAGGAATATGCAATCTGCCCAGCCCTCTCTTTCCTGTAAGATTTGGCTTACCTCATCATAAAATTCTAATAAGTTTGTTACTGTTGATCTACCTTCTCTGAAGCCATGTTGCCTCACTGACAAAAAGTTGAAGGATTCCAAGTGAAGAGAGATATGTTTCCTTAGTAGTTTCTCCATAACTTTGCAAACTATGCTGGTCAAGGAAACTGGTCTATAGTTCAGAGCCGTATCCCTCCTTCCCTTTTTGAAGATAGGTATCACATTTGCTTGTTTCCAGCATCTTGGAATCTCCCCCGACTCCAGTGACTCCTTAAATATGATACTTAGTGCCACTGATATTGTGTTTGCGCATTTTTTAAGCACATGAGGGGATATGTCATCAGGACCTGTAGCTTTATGAACATCTAAATCCATCAGCGCTTTGCATACCTCTGTGGCTGTAAGGTTGATGTTCTCTAATACCGGCCCTTGAGCTTCTATCACTGCAATCTTAGGGGGTGGGGTATTTTCTACTGTAAATACTGACTGAAACTCCTTGTTCAATTCTTTGCAAATCTCTTCGTCCGTCTCAGTGATGCTTCCATCCGCTCTCTTTAGCCTTAAAACCTGTTCTTTTACCTTCAGTTTTCCTCTGATAAAGCTGTGGAAAAGCTTGGGATTTTCTTTAGCCTTCCTGGTGATGTCCCTCTCATAATCTCTCTCTGCCTCTCTCCTTTTACTTAGGTAGTCATTTCTTGCTCTTTTGTAGGTTTGCCAGGCATTTATGTTTTTTCTCCTCCTATACCTTTTCCAGCATTTGTCTCTCCACTCCCTAGCTCTTTTACACCCATTATCGAACCATTTCTCTCTGGCATGAATTACACCTACTTTGGTGACAGGTATGCAGCAATCTACTATCTTCCCATATTTCTCACAAAAGATGTCATACATTTCTTGTACAGATTTGTTGTAAAATAAGGTTCTCCAGTCAATAACTGCAAAAAGCTCATTCATTTTGATGTAATCTCCTTTCGGATAGTTCCTCCTCATGTCCTCAGTGCCTCTACTCTCAGGAAGAATATCTTCAATGATAAACTCCATCAACAACACACAGTGGTCACTCTTTCCAATTGGTGGTTCATACTCAATATTTTCAATATCCAACACATTATCTGTGAACACTAGATCAAGTAGTGATGACTCATCCCCACCCCTGGCTCTTGTTGGTTCCATTACATGTTGGTGTAGGAAATTCCCTTGTACGCAATCTAGGAATCTTGCCCCGAATGAGTCCTCACCACTGTGTGGGTCAAGATTTATCCAATCTATCTCTTTATGATTAAAGTCTCCCATAATCAAAATCCTACATTTTTTCTCCCGTGCCATGTTAACAACTGAGTTTATGACTTCAATAGTACCTATATGACTTTCCTCATAAATTTCAAGCCTATTTTGGTTCCTGTGTGTGTGTGTGTGTGTGTGTGTGTGTGTGTGTGTGTGTGTTGTACGTGTATGTGTGTGTGTGTGTGTGTGTGTGTGTGCGTGTGTACGGCAAGATTATAAAATTTCTCTTTGTCAAAACCAAAGCTCAATTCAATCATAGATCTCCTAACGATTCTATTAAACAGGAACTTCCCCAAAAAGAAACACAGCTACCCTCTCCTTCTCACCGAGTGGTTCTGGCGACGAGAAAAGTAGAATACCTTTGCGTAACTGATCTCGGGACCATTTGGATGGGATGCATCCAGGAGCTAGACCCAAGAGTTAAATTAAGAGTAGTTTGTTGCGTAGTACTTATAACACCAGTTGAGTAACCAGTCACAAAAAGAAATTTCCCCTTATTTTCTTTTTGTATCTGCAGTTTTTTCTCCATATAAATGTGTGGTCATTGTTTCTTAGTGCTTGATTTCGGATCGAAGCTTTTCGACAGGATTTAACATCAACCCTCTATTTTAATCCTGGCCTGGGACCAGGACTCAGTACAGGTGCTTTACTTACCTGCCATCTGAATATATAGAGAACGATCCTCCAATTACCAACAATGTAAACAAACAAACAAACACACTAAAAATACTAATCGGATTCTAGTCTCTTGATATTTTTACAAGGAATAACTTCTCAATTCCACTAGCGTTGAGTTAAATAATTGATAATTAAATAATTAAATAATTAAAAAGATACTGTATCAAAGTCAAACTAGAAAACCTGATTTTTTTTTATTATTGAATTATGACATTATTCTGACATTCTACTGTCACTATTTCCATTTATGCAAAAAGCAATTGAGGTGTAAATATTCATCATTAGTGTAAGTCTATGTGTATGCAGTTGGCAATCACGTCATGCAAACTGAAGAATGAATTAAATCATAGATATAATCAATATCTAGTATACATATGATCAAATATACGATGTAAAAAGAACATTTGCATAACAGAGGGAATGCCAAGATGTATATTTTTTTCCCTTTAAAAGCTAACTTTTGTCAGTAGGATAATAAGGCTTCAATGATCGCTCGTGGGATCTTGAAGGTAAAATTCTTTCTCCTCCATCAATGGGGATATTCCTTTTGCGATGCTCATACGAGGGCAAACGAAGTTGCTATCTTTCTTCCTAAGTGTTATGGTTAATAATAATAATAATAATAATAATAATAATAATAATAATAATAATAATAATAATAATAATGATAATAATAATAATAATAATAATAATAATAATAATAATAATAATAATAATAATAATAATAATAATAATAATAATAATAATAATAATAATAATAATAATAATAATAATAATAATAATAGAAATAAATATAATATTGATAATAATCTCCCTTTCTTGTAGGGAA
>JAXCGZ010004462.1:25000-27500 GCA_037179515.1 Halocaridina rubra
AACACCAACCACATATATAAACTAAAAGATAAAACAAATACAGCAAATACAAAAGCATAATTACAGGTGCATTCGAGTAAAGGGGGGGGGGGTGCTTTGCATGTGGCTAAAGATTACGTTGGCAATATCACCTGCAAACAACCACTTACCTTCTGTTTAAACAAGCTCGCTTAAAGTCATTCAAAGAAATTATGACATCTCTCAAGCACTTTATTGGATCATATGTTGGGTAAAAAGAAGGGAAAATATTAGACATACTGCACAGCTCCTCTTCCTAATGAATTCATTAGCATTGTTACAAATATCAACTTCTTGTGTGTAGAATATATATATATTTTTTTTTTGCATCGTGAGTTTTGTGTTGCAGGACTCGTTTTCTACATCTGGTCTTGCTTTGACTTTACTGTGTTGCATATCGTGGCTTCCTCCTCTCGCCTTTTGTTTTTATCTTATGTTTTTGAGTTAGCCAGTCTCTTTGTATGTGATGTTCGATCTTTCGTATTTAGCTATGGTTTGAGCTTCATTTTCTAGTTTTGTTTGCATTGCGTCATTTTGATTGCTTCATTTTCCCTGCCTAGCTTTGTATATGTGCTCTTGTTTACCATCACTTTGTGTAGCTGGTTTATATGAAATTGCGTTGTGTACGCCTCGTGCGTCTAATTTTTCTCGCCTAGTTTTGTGTTATATATCTGACTTTGCTTTTGCCAATTCATATCATGCAAACTCATAAAAGCATTCATTAGTATCGTTCTCTCGGCTGGCATTTCATTACCTCACTTCCTGGTAGACGGCTTTAAACTAAACAATGTACTCATTTTGCATATTTATAGTCGATAAAACATCCATATACATGCATATATTAACACGTGTGTGTGTGTATACATACATACATACATACATACATACATACATACATACATAAATACATACATAGGCAGACAGATATTATACTGCTGATTACACATTTTTCTTTGGATTGCAAGACGGTGCCACCAATACCATTACCTCATGACAATGCTAAATTATCCTTCGAGAAAGAACAATAATGATCATGATTTGGCTATTTGTTTCAGTCAAAGATTAGACAATACGCTATACTTTCCCCTGTCAAAAGTGCTTGACAGGTTTTGTACTAATACTTAGAAATTTCATATCAGAATTTAACGAAAAATATATAATGAATAATCTGATATACGTGTAGTAGTAGTAGTAGTAGTAGTAGTAGTAGTAGTAGTAGTAGTAGTAGTAGTAGTAGTAGTAGTAGTAATGATGGAGACTGAATATGTAAAAGCTTGTCCTGTCTTTGCCAATGAGTTTAGGGATGAATAATGTTACCGTCGACATTTTGTTAAGGAGAGAGAGAAAGTCATAATAAAAATAATACCACTAGCAGTAGTAGTAATAGTAGTAGAAGTAGTAGCAGTAGCAATAGTAGTAGTAACAATAGTAGTATCAGCAGTAGTACTAGGAGTAGCAGTAGTAGTTATATCGATGATAGTACAACTTATTACTTAATTTATAAATATATAACAAGTAAATATATATAAAGATCATAAAAATAACGAGATCTGAGGGACGTTCATCTCTGCCCTTATCAAAGACATAATTGGTGAATTATGTGCTTTATAGCCTTACAGTTAAACAAAAAAATATTAAAATCAAAGATGAAACAGTTATAGCGACATTTTTTTCGAGCAGGGATGATGGTAGCAGTCCTAATAAACCCTAATAAATATGTGTGTGTAATATATATATATATATATATATATATATATATATATATATATATATATATATATATATATATATATATATATATATATATATATATATATATATATATATATATATATATATATATATATATATATATATATATATATATATTGGATATTTACGAATATTCTACATAAGTCACAGCGTCGGATAGGACTGTATGATCTACTCAAGTCACAGAACTCAATGTTCCATATATCTCTTTTAAAAGGTGTATGTAGGGAGAGTCTCCCATGTAGCTAACAGATCTCTTCGCTACAAATGGTTTTTGGTAAAAGTTTCTTGCAGACTTCAGTGGGCAAATCTTATGAAGACCAAGCCTATATCGTCAGATATTTAACTAAAAACAGCGGACAAGAATTCACGTGGAAAACATTTCCATAAGGGCCACAACAAAATTTTCCAAGAGTCTTGAACAGCGAGAGTTTAAGTCTTATAATTCCCTGGTGTTTGTCCAAGGAATCTGACGATATATGTTGAAGAGCATTGCTGGGTAAATAACATAAAAGTATAGCATTAGAAAGGAAACTTCGTTTCACTCCATGCTAACGCATCCATCCTTCTTTCCAGAAACAAGCTACCCATCTCCACCCTTAGACTCTTAATCTTTTCACAACACAACACATTCAGCGAACCAAATCACTTCCCCTTTTCACGGTCCAATTGTACATTGTTGTTGTAAAATATAAAAATGATATTTGATAAGCTTTTACGCTCTATCTCC
>JAXCGZ010004463.1:0-5000 GCA_037179515.1 Halocaridina rubra
AACAAAATGAGATTAGGTCTACAGGAGTTATTAAAAACTAAGGTAAACAAGTAATGTTTTATTGATGAACATCAAAGCTCTTTCATATGTGCTCCATTCCTTCCACGCAAAACGTCTAGAGGATGCTCAATTTCTGACCATATTTGTTCGAGCATTCCTTTATCAGTAGAAGATGAGGTTTGAGGTATTCTTTCTTTGAGATCTTTGAGGTCTTCAGCGTTTGTATGATAGACTATGATTAACGTACGCCACATGACGATGCCTAGAGTGGTTAAATCTGGTGATCTATATGATCAGGGAACTAGACAGCCTCTTCTGATCCTCCTGTTATGAATTAAGAAACTCACGAACAGTTAGCGTCAATGGGCTGCAATACCAGCTTGCTAGAAAAGAACTGTCGGTTAAGATGTTTAACTGAGGTATAAAAAATTCTTGTAAAAGCTCAAGGAAAGTGTTGGAGGATATAATTTCTTCTGCAAGAAAATATAAGCCCATCACTCGATCAAATACGAAGTTGCACTAAACATTACCTTTTAGGCTGTTCCTCTCCAATTTTCTTGTTTCGCATGGGTTTTCTGAACCCCAGATATTTTCATGGTGCTCCTTTGTCATTCCTGAAATGTGATATGATGCTTTATTATCAAAACAAATCTTCCAAAGTAAATCTTCATATTCATCTAATCGAGCTAACATGTGCAGAGAAAACTCTTTCTTTTATAGATTGACTTCTGGCTGATGCTTGCAAAATTAAAGTACTTGAGAAATACTATGTGATCTGTTGAACATAGTTATCTTAACTTTATGATGTAATACATGCACGAATTCACTTAATATCTTCAAGAAATATTTTCAGTCGTGTAGTCTCCGTTTTCTGTAAAACGTTGTTTGTTTCCATATACTTCATATACCAGGCACTGATACTAACACTACTTGATGTTTTTTCCATATATTAGAAAGTAATTCCGCTAGACCTTACTGTTTGATTTGGTTTCTATGAATCAAGACACACATTGTCCTTTCTCTATTGGTGTTTTAATATTTATTAAGTAAGGTATATTTTTTCTATGAGTGTGACACCGGAACGGGCAAAAATAAAAAATGCCCTCATCATGCCCGAGTATGAATAAAACATATAAACAAACAAATAATCTTTATTTCCATTTCAATACAATGGGTATTCGTCAGCCAGGACAAGTCCCAACCCCCACTGTGGTGTCCAACCACAGCAGTTCCTGCCAGCAAACAGCTTAAACTCTCGATCTTGGATGGGAATCGATCTTTCGACCTCGTGAATGCGAAGCCAGCGCGTTACCACTGTACTAGCCAGCAAGGCTGAAATACAGTAATGATGCACAATTGGAAAAAGGACAGAGTGAAAAAAAAGTGGAAGTATATGGAACCTAGAGATATGGCAGGATAAAACTCTAAGATGACGATAGATCCGCTTTTTTGAAGGAAGATAAATTACAAGAATTACAAGAGACAGAAGCTGGAAGAGAGTTAAATAGACTGGAGGTGGATGGGAAGAAGCAGTAACTGCAATGACCATAGTGCGAGCTATAAATCTCCACACAGGACTTGCGAGACGAGGCCTCTTAGCAAGTGTTTCAAAACCTTGGCAATGGGGAAGGATACAACTCGCCAACGTGTCAGGACAGCAATGGAATTAGTAGGGATACAAAAGATAAAAGGGTGATACCTTGCAAAGAAGTAAAAGAAAATCCAGATCAAAAGTACGAGAAGGGTCATAAATAAGTGTGACTGTCATAAATTCAATACTATCAAGGAGATAAGTATATGAAGACGCAGCCCAGATGCGAGCAGTATTCTAAGCAAAAATGAATAAAACCTTTATAGATTTTAAGTAACTGTAAAGAGGCAAAGTAATGACGAAAACTAACTTGGCCCCCCAATTTTTGGGATGCAGATTTAGAAATCTGGACTATGTGATTCCTCCAAGACATGTTAGAGGCAATCTGGATTCCTAATATGTTAATAGAATTAAGAGTGCAAATTTCATGAACTTCGTAGACAATACGATAATCAGGATGAGAAGAGGATAAAGAGACAGCCAGAAACTGTCTTGAAGGCATTATATTTTGGGTGCCCCACTCAGATATCCTCAGCAAATCGGAGTTGAGAGTAAAAGAAAGAGTGAAAAGCAGAGGAAAACTGAAGAGTAGAATCGTCGGCAAAGGCATGGAGGAAAGAGGAGGATGGAGCCTGAAGAAGATTGTTGATGAAGAGAAGGAAAAAAGTAGGTGAAAGAATAGAGCCAAATGGAACACCACTGGTAACAGGGAATGGGCTAGATGTCGCCCAATTAACAACAAATATAAACGATCAGAAAGCTGACTGAAAATCAGAGAACTGAGAGAAGGGGTAAAGCAATAAGCAGGGGGTTTGGAATAAAACAAACAAAACAAACAAACAAACAAACTTTATTTCCTTTTAAATACAATGGGTATTCGTCAGCCAGGGCAAGCCCCAACCCCCCACTGTGGTGTCCAACCACAGCAGTTCCTGCCAGTAAACAGCTTAAACTCTCGGTCTTGGACGGAAACCGATCTCTCGACCTCGTGAATGCGAAGCCAGCGCGCTACCACTGTACTAGCCAGCACTCTTTTCGAATAAAAGAGTCTTTGGCCAGACTTTGCCAAAATCCTTAGAGATATCAAGGGCAAAGATAGAGGATTTCCCATAGCTCCTCAAAGAACATGACCATGCATGAGTTAGATAAAACAGAAGAATACCATTGGATCTTGCCTTGCAGAAGCCGTTTTTGTGATCAGAGATAAGCGAGTTCGATTCAAGATATTTCAAGAAGTGATATTTGATCAATCTTTGAATACTTTAGGAATACGCGAGGTTAGGGCAATAGGTCGGTAGTTTGAAAGAATAGAGCAGTCACCCTTCTTAGGAACAGGTTGAAATAGAGCATGAGGAGAATGAGGAGGAAAAATGTTAAAGCACGGGAGCCAGTTCATCTGCTAAATCCCCAAGGAACCTTGCAGGGACACCATTGGGTCCGGATTCCTTGTTCCTTTTCAGCGAGTGAAAAACTTTATGAAATTTGTGTGAAGAAAAGACAAAGGAGGGCATAATGTTCAAGAGGGATAATGTATGAGGGACAGGTGCACTGGAATCTCTTATGGAAGAGTTGACAGAAAAATGGATGACAAAGAGAGTGTATTTCTTAGTGGGAGAGCAAGCTATAGAACTACCAGAACTAATGAAAGGGGGAAAGTTTGAGTGTCAGAAGTTTTTGGAAAGGTTTTAGCCAAAAGACTAAAAATATTTATCAGTGGGAGAGGAGTTAACATCATCAACTTTCGTTCTTAAAAAGGAAGCCTTAAACCTTCTAATATGAACAGTACATCAATTCCTCTTTCCAATAAGAGCAGAGCAAATTAAATCAGAAGGATAGGCTTCATACGACAGATATGGCCAATCTCTGGCCTGAATAACCATGGATCAGGCAAAGATTAGGGTGATAAAATGTTTTCAAAGAAGAGGAGATGAATGCCTCCATTCTCCGATATTATGATCTCGGCATCTTTTGAGGCTACCTGACCAGGGTCGAGGGACCGAAAGCAGTGGTCAGCACATGGGAAGTCAAAATGAAAGTTGCACAAATCATCGCTGGTCATTGAAAGTAGTGCATGGTTGAGAGCAGTGTCTCTGCTATCTTTTCTGAGATTAGATAAAATATTCACTCTTTGCAAATTCAGTGATAATCCCCAAATTCTAATGACTTTTTAAATATGATGCAAACTTCTACAGACATTAGCTCAGAAGATTACATAAGTACATTAATGGTTACATGCACAGGTCGGGTGGCTTTACGAAAATCTAATTCATCATTGTTATGTACATTTCTGCACTTAAAAAGATAACTGTCTACTAAACTGACCCCCTTTTCTCTCATTTTCTCAGTATTAGAGGTAAAGTATTCTTTAATGCAAACACAGTACTGACTGAAACGCCATGTTCAGTCCTTCAAGCAACTTTTCGTCCATCTCAGTGATACTTCCTTTTATTTCCTTTAATTCTATAATAAGTTATTTGACTTTTAATTTTCCTCTGAGAAAGCTGTGCGCAAGTTTGGAAATTTCCTTATTTTTCATTGTAATATCTTTCTCACATTGCCACTCTATTTCACATTTTATACTTAAATGTCTATTACTTGTTCTTTTATAAATAGCAAAGCATTTATACTCTTTTTTTTCGCCTTCGAATACTCCGATATTTTTTGTACTCACACATGACTAACTGAACCATTTCTCTTTGATATTAATAACATTCATTCACGAGCATACTATGCTTCAGCTCACTCTATTCTCATATTAACTAATAAGATTATCGCACATTTCCTGCATATATGTCTCGCTAAAACGTTCCCCGGCTGATATCTGAGAATTCATCTTCTTGTTCTCAACTTCTGAATAGGTATTCTCTATTCGCATTTCGATCCCCCAACTATAGCAGAACCTCGTCGATGATATGCTCCGACAGCAACACATACTGGTAACTTTTTTCTAAAAGTTGACCCATACTGCAAGTATATTCTTACACATGTGTATATGTGTACTTATAAAACACTTATCATTATAGTTCAATAGACTTATTGAGAGAAGAATTTGGTGTGTCGTCTCCCCAGCAATCCTAAAAAAAAATTGCTTTTGGCGAAGGTTAGGCATATATGTTATATGATATTTTACCACCATTCAAGAATGAAGCAGAAGTAGGGATCAGATTTTTTAGAATTACATTTTTATCAAAATAGTTCTAGAAAAAACTGTTATTTAAATTTTTTTGAAACAGAAATAATATATAGTCAAAACTTTAAAACATATTATCAGTGCTTAGGTGCTATCTCTATGCTTATTTATGTTTAGTAATCGAGATAATACAGTTACTGTATATTGTTTATTTTACTTGAATATGAGATTACATCCCATATTTATATGGAACGCGTGCATGAGTGCATTCACAAATGC
>JAXCGZ010004463.1:10000-17500 GCA_037179515.1 Halocaridina rubra
CTCATTAGAGCTGTAATGGAAGTAATAGGGATAGAGAAGAAACAGGGATGATTCCATATGGTAAAGAGAGAGATAATCCAGATTAGAAGTAAGAGAAGGATCATTAATGAGTCTCACTGCCTTAGATTCAATCCTAGTAAGGAGATAAATATAAGAAGCACCCAAGATTTGTGAGCAGTATTCTGAACTGGGACGGATAAGACCTTTATAGATTTTAAGTAACTGTAAAGAGGAAAAGTAATGACGAAGACAAAATAGAACCCCAAATTTTTGGATGAAGATTTAGTAATTTGGATTATGTGATTCCTCAAAGACAAGGTAGAGGCTATATGGATTCCTAAAATATTGATAGAATTAAGAGGGTATATTTCGTTAGTTTTGAAGACCATAGGGTTATCAAGAGGAGAAGAAGATAAACAGATACCCAGAAAATGTGTTTTTTTAGGCAATAAATTTAAGTAAATTTTGAATGCCCCACTCAGATATCCTCTGCAAATCGGAGTTGAGAGTAGAAGAAAAAGTGATAAGAGACTGATTGCAAGTAGCAGATGAAGGTTATGAAGAAAAGGCATAGGAAAAGTGAATGGTAGAATCGTCAACAAAGGCATGAAGAAGAGAGGAAGATGGGGATTGTAAAAGATCATTGATGAAGAGAGGGAACAGAGTAGGTGAAAGAACAGAGCCCTGTGAACGCCACTGGAAACAAAGAAAGTGATAGATATCGCTCCATCATCAACTACATATATAAATCTGTCAGAAAGAAAACTGTTTATCAGAGAACAGAGAGAGGCTGTAATGCCATAAGCAGGTAGTTTGATAAAAAGAGCCTTGTGCCAGACTCTGTCAAAAGTCTTAGAGACATCAAGGGTGACGACAAAGGATTCCCCATTGTTTCTCAGAGAAGATGACCATACATGAGTAAGATAGGATAAGGGGTCATCAGCAGATCTAGCCTTGTGGAAGCCGTACTGGTGTTCGGGGATAAGTGAGATAGATCAAGGCTTTTCAAGAAGTGTGCAATGAGCAAAGTTTTGAAAACTTTAGCAATAAATAAGGTTAGGGCAATAGGTCGGTAGTTTGAAGGAATAGAGCAGTCGACCCTCTTAGGAACAGGTTGAATTAGAGCATGCTTTCAAGATGAAGGATAGGTACTGGTTGACAGAATGAGGCGAAAAAGACGGCAAAGCACGGGAGCCAGTTCATCTGCAAACGCCTTGAGTAACCTTCCAGGGATACCATCGGAATCAGATGCCTTGTTCGTCTTTAGTGAGCAAAGAACCTTATGAACTTTGTGTGAAGCAAGGATAAGAGAGGGCATAGGGTTAGAGAGGGGTAAAGATTGAGGGACAGGTGCACTGGAATTGTTTATAGTGGAGTTGGCAGAAAAATTATATATATATATATATATATATATATATATATATATATATATATATATATATATATATATATATATATATATATATATATATATATATACATATATATATATATACATATATATATATATATATATATATATATATATATATATATATATATATATATATATATATATATATATATATATATATATATATATATATATATATATATATATATATATATATATATATATATATATATATGTATATATATATATATATATATATATATATATATATATATATATATATATATATATATATATATATATATATATATATATATATATATATATATATATATATATATATATATATATATAAAGAGAGAGAGAGAGAGAGAGAGAGAGAGAGAGAGGTTTGACATAGAGCACAAGACACAAGCCTATATAAAGTTTTGGAGATGTCATGAAGACAGTACATGTCGTGCAGGAATTCATGAAATAGAAGAAGCAGTTCTAAAGAAATTTAATTATCTCACCCATCCGCCATCTGCATTGGCGGTAGAAGTCGAAAAGGCGAAAATGTATGCCTGTCAGAGAGCTGAGAACACTTACGAATAACCAAGTACAAAAATTAACATATCTCTGAAAAATATGGGTCAAGCTGCTATTGGCCAGCTGCCAAATCGACAATGGATGCATTGTGTTATTCTCTGCAAAAGGAATGTAGCTAATCGGGTTCCTGAAATCCCAAGATTCATTGAAGATTTAGAATTTTCTGAAGAATTCAAAGTGCATAAGCCCACGCCTGAAACTGAGGAAACATTTTGCATAGTAGATCAAGGGATTAATCACGAGAGAATTATCATTTTTGGTAGGGAGATCTGGTTAGAGCATCTAGCAACTTCAACCATTGTTGATGGAACATTTGTTATTGCCCCTCAAATATTTTATCAAGCTTACATTATCTTAGTCAAGAAATTTGATGGTATCCACCATATACTATGTGCACTCTAGCAGAATAAGCAGCGTGCAACATATGTGAGAATGCTAGATATAATGAAGGAGATGGTAACAAATTCACGGCCCAGTGTCATCAACTATGATTTTAAGCGTGCGATTTTTACAACCATGAAAGACTGTTTTCCCGATGTGCAAATCTGAGGCTGTTTGTTTCACTTATCTCAAAATTTGCTAAAGCAGAACAAAAGTATGGGTAACCTGGCTTCATATAAAAACAATCCGGACTTTGCTTTACAGACAAAAATGATACTAAGTCTTTCATTTGTCCCAGTTAATGACCTTGACCACCATATGGGATGCGTTAGCATCGCACTTACGTGAGGAGCTAGTTCTGCTTTTGAAATGGTTTGAAGACAACTACTTTGGTCGCCCACGCCTGAGAGGAATTGGGAGAAGAGCACCATTGTTTCCCACAGACATTTGGAACATGTTTCAACGAATTCTTCAAGGAGAAGATAGAACTAATAACCATGTTGAAACGGCAAACAGATGGCTATGGGCAGAGCATGGAATGCTGCATCCAGCAATCTGAAATTTCATTGATGCGCTGAAGCGAGTCTAAAAAGAACGTGATGAATATTTCAAAAAACTTACAGCTGGTCATGAGCCACAACAAAACTTATTTAAATACAGTAAAATAGACGAAAGAATATTGAAAATTATACCGGATAATGGCAACAGAAATGAGGTCGAGTATTTGCAAGCTATTGCGCATAACTTATTAAACCAGGGCTCCTGCATTTTGTATTTTAGACTATTATTAACTTCTTTATTTATTTATGTATTAGAATTGCTATGTATAATTTTAAAGTCTTGTTATATTTGGACTATTTTTAACTACTCCATTTCCATATATATATTTTTAAATTAGAATCAGTAAGTGAAGTCTTAATCTTTTAAATATTATGATTACCGGAATGTTTGTTCAACACCTTCTCTATTGTTTAAGAAATTATTACTATAATAAACTTGGAAATCTTATTTAATTGTCTTTTATGCTTTGTGCGCTGAATCGGCTATTGCTAAATCTTTTGGCGATGAAATGACTAGGAGCAGATAAGGCCGCACTTAAATTGCATCGCTAACATGACGGCACTGAAATTCAGCTTTCTCTCTGTCTCTCTCTCTCTCTGTCTCTGTCTGTCTGTCTGTCTGTCTGTCTGTCTCTCTCTCTCTCTCTCTCTCTCTCTCTCTCTCTCTCTCTCTCTCTCTCTCTCTCTCTCTCTCTCTCTCTCTCTCTCTCTCTCTCTCTCTCTCTCTCTCTCTCTCTCTCTATATATATATATATATATATATATATATATATATATATATATATATATATATATATATATATATATATGAATCATTCTTTACCCCGACCGGGACTCGAACCTAGGACTTATGATTACTAAGTCAAGGCGCTACCACTACACCACAGAAGGTTAAAAGGAATCCAACCTTATAGCTTATATCTGCTATATTTAGGAATGAACGCATTCTAACTGAATGCCACGAGTGAGGTTGAAGAATCTGTAATATGAACATAGTGGCATTCAGTTAGAATGCCTTCATTCCTAGGTATAGCAGATATAAGATATAAGGTTGGATTGCTTTTAACCTTCTGTGGTGTAGTGGTAGCGCCTTGACTTAGCAATCATAAGTCCTAGGTTCGAGTCCCGGTCGGGGTAAAGAATGATTCATGTTTTCACATATGTAATGTGCTTATCTGGTTATTTCATGGCCCGAATGATATTGGGAATTGAATTAAATGCAAAAATGAAGCCACGAGTGAGGTTGGGGAATCTGTAATATGAACATAGTGGCATTCAGTTAGAATGCGTTCATTCCTAAGTATAGCATATATAAGCTATAAGGTTGGATTCCTTTTAACCTTCTGTGGTGTAGTGGTAGCATCTTGATATAGTAATCATAAGTCCTAGGTTCGAGTCCCGGTCGGGGTAAAGAATGATTCATGTTTTCACATATGTAATGTGCTTATCTGGTTATTTCATGGCCCGAATGAGATTGGGAATTGAATTAAATGCAAAAATGAAGCCACGAGTGATGTTGGGGAATCTGTAATATGAACATAGTGGCATTCAGTTAGAATGCATTCATTCCTAAGTATAGCAGATATAAGCTATAAGGTTGGATTCCTTTTGACCTTCTGTGGTGTAGTGGTAGCGCCTTGACTTAGTAATCATAAGTCCTAGGTTCGAGTCCCGGTCGGGGTAAAGAATGATTTATGTTTTCGCATATGTAATGTGCTTATCTGGTTATTTCATGGCCCGAATGAGATTGGGAATTGAATTAAATGCTAAAATGAAGCCACGAGTGAGGTTGGGGAATCTGTAATATGAACATAGTGCCATTCAGTTTGAATGCGTTCATTCATAAGTATATCAGATATAAGATATAAGGTTGGATTCCTTTTAACCTTCTGTGGTGTAGTGGTAGCATCTTGACTTAGTAATCATAAGTCCTAGGTTCGAGTCCCGGTCGGGGTAAAGAATGATTCATGTTTTCACATATATAATGTGCTTATCTGGTTATTTCATGGCCCGAATGAGATTGGGTATTGAATTAAATGCTAAAATGAAGCCACGAGTGAGGTTGGGGAATCTGCAATATGAACATATTGGCATTCAGTTAGAATGTGTTCATTCCTAAGTATAGCAGATATAAGCTATAAGGTTGGATTCCTTTTAACCTTCTGTGGTGTAGTGGTAGCGCCTTGACTTAGTAATCATAAGTTCTAGGTTCGAGTCCCGGTCGGAGTAAAGAATGCTTCATGTTTTCACATATGTAATGTGATTATCTGGTTATATATATATATATATATATATATATATATATATATATATATATATATATATATATATATATATATATATATATATATATTTATATATATATATATATATATATATATATATATATATATATATATATATATATATATATATATATATATATATATATATATATATATATATATATATATATATATATATATATATATGTATATATATATATATATATATATATATATATATATATATATATATATATATATATATATATATATATATATATATATATATATATATATATATATATATATATATATATATATATATATATATATATATATATATATATATATATATATATATATTGGCCGCTTTGTAAATAAGAATAAAACAGTTTACACACGTTTCAGGTCAAATATTGGAAGTTAGGTTAGAACAGATCATGTTTTTGCATGTTTATTATTTCAAAATTGCACGTGCTCGGGACCAAAATTATATGGGAGTTATGTTTTATCATAACTTGTTCAACATATTAGAATTTAATAACACTGAACTGTTAACATATAGTCTAAAATGGAAGGAAAAGCCCATTAAATTAAACAACGAATATATATATATATATATATATATATATATATATATATATATATATATATATATATATATATATATATATATATATATATATATATATATATATATATATATAAAGTACTTATTAATTTCGTGACCTAAGCTGGTCACCTTCTCAAAGTACAATCGAGAGGGTGACCAGTTTAGGGCACAAAATTAATAAGTACTTTATATATATATATATATATATATATATATATATATATATATATATATATATATATATATATATATATATATATATATATATATATATATATATATATATATATAAATATTTTCGTTGTTTTATTTAATGGGCTTTTCCTTCCATATTAGAATTTGAGTAATTCGAGTGGGCTTTTTATAAACAGCTTACTCCTCATGTAGAAATTATATTCATGATGACAAAAAGAAACATTTATTGATGTTTAAATTTTACCTACAACTTTTTATGGAGTAGAATGGTGGAACACCAATTTTGGGTACTCATAAAGTTTGATATGTTTAGGTATCGGATTCCATAATGCTGTTAAAAGAATATGAAATGTTTATACAAGAACTTGTAATCATGAATTATGCTCATGGAGCAATATTTTACCTTTTAACCAGTTTATCTAAATGAAACTTTTTTATATCTTATATTCACTGCAAATTATGTAAAGTATATTTTTTCAGTATTATACGTTGCTGAGTTTGTATTAAACTACTTTTACTATGTATTATGTAATATTTGATGAAATAAGAAACAAACTAGTTTACCAGTTCTCTACCTATCTATCATTCTATCTATCTATCTATCTTACTATCTATCATCTATCTATTTATCTATCCATCTATCTATCTATCTATCTATCTATCTATCTATCTATCTATCTATCTATCTATCTATCTATCTATCTATCTATCTATCTATCTATCTATCTATCTATCTATCTATCTAACTATCTATCCATCTATCTATCTATTTATCTATCTATCTATCTCTTTAACTTGGAGATCAAAAAGCAAATTAAGTAAAATAATATGCGAATAAAAAATATTAGTTTGATAGAAGTACAAATGTACTAAGATAACAAACAAATTCCAAGGATTCAACTTTTGTTGAAGCCAAATATGAGTCGAATGGAAACATTAGTGATAAAAAAAATAAAAAATAGAAAAACGAGAGTGAAATTATCTTGAAAGAAAGGATCAATGTTAGTGTAGTTTTATCCTGAGACTGTTGGACAAAAAAAGAAGGTAAAGGAGTGTAGAGGTATATAGAAGAATAAACAATTAGAAACAATGTGATTATCAATACAAGGTGGGTATAACAGATTCAATACATAAACTTCGGTTGAAGTCAAATTATAATTATATTAATCAAACTCTGAAAAGTCCAGATGTAAAACTGGCATCATTAACTTTTTTCAACTAAATATGAGTACCAGTATTATTCTAACAATTATGACAAACATTATGTCTTCACGAAATTTAGTTTTTGTTTTTTTTATTATTTTATTATATTTTATTATTCAGAGTAATGCACTCTATATAACTGAATCGTTACAAATACATCAAACTCTTTTTGTTGGCCTTTGTCACGATAATTTTGTGTTTTGTTTTGCTTTACTTGCGTTAATGGTCCTTACACAAATATAAAATATTTGCCCAGCATGCGAACCCCAGACTGCATTTGCTTCGTTTTTTTTTTATGGTAGG
>JAXCGZ010004463.1:30000-35000 GCA_037179515.1 Halocaridina rubra
TATATATATATATATATATATATATATATATATATATATATATATATATATATATATATATATATATATATATATATATATATATATATATATATATATATATATATATATATATATATATATATATATATATATATATATATATATATATATATATATATATATATATATATATATATATATATATATATATATATATATATATATATATATATATATATATATATATATATATATATATATATATATATATATATATATATATATATATATATATATATATATATATATATATATATATATATATATATATATATATATATATATATATATATATATATATATATATATATATATATATATATATATATATATATATATATATATATATATATATATATATATATATATATATATATATATATATATATATATATATATACATATATATATTATATATAATATATATATATATATATATATATATATATATATATATATATATATATATATATATATATATATATATATATATATATATATATATATATATATATATATATATATATATATATATATATATATATATATATATATATATATATATATATATATATATATATATATATATATATATATATATATATATATATATATATATATATATATATATATATATATATATATATATATATATATATATATATATATATATATATATATATATATATATATATATATATATATATATATATATATATATATATATATATATATATATATATATATATATATATATATATATATATATATATATATATATATATATATATATATATATATATATATATATATATATATATATATATATATATATATATATATATATATATATATATATATATATATATATATATATATATATATATATATATATATATATATATATATATATATATATATATATATATATATATATATATATATATATATATATATATATATATATATATATATATATATATATATATATATATATATATATATATATATATATATATATATATATATATATATATATATATATATATATATATATATATATATATATATATATATATATATATATATATATATATATATATATATATATATATATATATATATATATATATATATATATATATATATATATATATATATATATATATATATATATATATATATATATATATATATATATATATATATATATATATATATATATATATATATATATATATATATATATATATATATATATATATATATATATATATATATATATATATATATATATATATATATATATATATATATATATATATATATATATATATATATATATATATATATATATATATATATATATATATATATATATATATATATATATATATATATATATATATATATATATATATATATATATATATATATATATATATATATATATATATATATATATATATATATATATATATATATATATATATATATATATATATATATATATATATATATATATATATATATATATATATATATATATATATATATATATATATATATATATATATATATATATATATATATATATATATATATATATATATATATATATATATATATATATATATATATATATATATATATATATATATATATATATATATATATATATATATATATATATATATATATATATATATATATATATATATATATATATATATATATATATATATATATATATATATATATATATATATATATATATATATATATATATATATATATATATATATATATATATATATATATATATATATATATATATATATATATATACAACTGAAGGTATTAGGATGCAACTAGGACTGGTCCAGACACTTCCAGGTTGAGTCTTCCTTCAGGACGGTTCTTTCCTCATGCCTACATCTACACTAATTATTCTGCCATATTCATTACACTTATCTTGCTATTCCATTACATTTGACAAGTCGCAACATTCTGCACATCTGACTCTTTTACATTCCTTTCCCTCACATTTTGTTATTATTTATGGTAGGTTCACAACTAATGTCCCCCAGTACCCGGCATAGTGGGGTGCGAAGAATCTCCGGGGATCGTGTTGACTCCACCATTGGCTTGAGGGCAGACATGCCTGGTGGTAGTAATAGTTCTGCTCTTAACCTTGTACCTCCCAATAGATCTGCTTCTTTCACTCTTCACTATTCAAACATTCGTGGGCTGAACTCTAATCTTTAATCTGTGGAACAGCACTTGGGCACTTTCCTCCCTAACCTCCTCCTTCTATCTGAAACCCAGTTGTTTATACATGCTTCCAGTGACCCATTCCAAATCTCCCACTAAAATCTGTATACTCGTTTTCGTTCCAAAGGTGGGGTCTGTGCCTACTGCAACATTAACACTCCTACTGTGAGGCTCATGGACCTTTAATCTCCTGACTTTGATGTTCTCTGCCTAAAAGTCTATCTCTCCACTACCACTATCATCCTTTTCTTCTGCTACTGTTTTCCAAACTCCACCGAGTTTGTGTCTTTCTTTGAATATCTCTCCTCGTGCCATGAGTCCTTGCTATCTTCTCACCCACATGCCGAAGTTCTCTACATTGGAGACTTCAATGTACACCACAGTGAGTGGCTTCATTCTTCTCACACTGATGTGGGAGGAAGCTATGCCCTTGCTATCTCTATTACTCACGATCTGGAGCAAATTATCAAACATCCTACTCACGTTCCTGATCGCCACGAACATACTGCAAACACTTTTGACCTATTTTTTGCTTCTAACCCTTCAAACTACTCGTATTCTGTGCTTTCCCCTCTTGGTAAATCTGACCACTCTATGATCTCTGTCTCTTCCATTTTCGCTCCCCCACCACCAATCCCTCCTACTCAGCGCCGCCTTTGGCACTTCGAGTGAACCCAACATGAAAATTTGTGTAACTTTCTCTTTGACTTTCCATGGGATGACTACTGCTTTCGGTCCCGCAAACCTGATCAGGTAGCTCTAAAAGTTGCCGAGATCATGACCGCGGGAATGGAGGCGTACATCCCCTCTTCTACAAAAACTTTCTCTCCCCCTAAACCTTGGTTTGACCTTGCCTGCTCCATGTCTATCCAGGCTAGGAATCAGGCTCACCGATCTTGCCAAGCCTCTCCTTCTGAGTTAACTTGCTCTGCTTTTATTATAGCTAGGAATCGCTGTACAGCTCAGATTCGAAGGTCTAAGGCTTCCTTTATAAGAAGGAAAGTTGATGACCTTAGCTCCTCTCCCATTGACAAATGCTTCTGGTCCTTAGCCAAAAACCTCTCCAAAAACTTTTGTAACTCAAGCTTTCCCCCTCTCATTCGTTCTGATGGTTCTATAGCTTGCTCTCCCACTGACAAAGCCACTCTCTTTGGCTCTCATTTTTCTGCCAACTCTTCTATCAACGATTCCAGCGCACCTGTTCCTCAGTCTTTACCCCTCTCTAACCCTATGCCCTCCCTTATCCTTTCTTCACGCAAAGTTCATAAGGTTCTTCGCTCGCTAAAGACGAACAAGGCATCTGGTCCCGATGGTATCCCTGCAAGTTTCCTTAAGGAGTTTGCAGATGAACTGGCTCCCGTGCTTTGCCGTCTTTTTCGCCTCATTCTGTCAACCAGTATCTATCCTTCATCTTGGAAGCATGCTCTAGTTCAACCTGTTCCTAAGAAGGGTGACCGCTCTATTTCTTCTAACTACCGACCTATTGCTCTAACCTCCTCTATTGCTAAAGTTTTCGAAACTTTGCTCAATTCTCACTTCTTGAAACGCCTTGAATCTAACTCACTTATCTCCGATCACCAGTACGGCTTCCTCAAGGCAAGATCCACTGGTGATCTCCTGTTCTATCTTACTCATGTATGGTCATCTTCTCTGAGGAACTATGGGGAATCCTTTGTTGTCGCCTTCGATATCTCTAAGGCTTTTGACAGAGTCTGGCACAAGGCTCTGTTGGCCAAACTCCCTGCCTATGGCTTTACCCCTTCTTTCTGTTCTCTGATTTCCAGTTTTCTTACTGACCGTTCTATATCTGTAGTTGTTGATGTCGCGACATCTAGCCCTTTCTCTGTTTCCAGTGGTGTTCCACAGGGCTCTGTTCTTTCACCTACTCTCTTCCTTCTCTTCATCAATGATCTTCTACAATCTCCATCTTCCTCTCTTCTTCATGCCTTTGCTGATGATTCTACCCTTCACTTTTCCTCTGCCTTTTCTTCACAACCTTCATCTGTTACTCGTAATCAATCTCGTATCACTCTTTCTTCTACTCTTAACTCAGATTTGCAGAGAGTATCTGAGTGGGGCACTCAAAATTTAGCTAAATTCAATGCCTCCAAGACACAGTTTCTGGCTATCTCTTTATCTTCTTCTCCTCCTGATAACCCTATTGTCTTCGAAACTAATGAAATTTACCCTCTTAACTCTATCAACATATTAGGAATCCATATAGCCTCTAACTTGTCTTGGAGGAATCACATAATCCAAATTTCTAAATCTTCATCCAAAAAATTGGGGGTTTTGTTTCGTTTTCGTCATTACTTTTCCTCATTGCAGTTACTTAAAATTTACAAAGGTCTTATCCGCCCCTGCTTAGAATACTGCTCACACATCTGGGGTGCTTCTACCTTTACTTATCTTCTTGATAGGGTTGAATCTAAGGCAATCAGACTCATTAATGATCCTTCTCTTACTTCTAACCTGGATTCTCTCTCTCTTCGCCGTAAGGTATCTTCCCTTTCGCTTTTCTATCGCTACTACTTCCATCGCTGCTCTGATGAGTTGGCGAGTTGCATCCCTCCCCCACTGCCGAGGCCGCGTAACACTCGCCAAGCGGCCTCATCTCACAGGTACTGTGTGGAGATTTGTAGCTCGCAGATTGGTCGGTGCAGAGACTGCTTCTTCCCATCTAC
>JAXCGZ010004463.1:42500-45000 GCA_037179515.1 Halocaridina rubra
AAAACTTCACTCTTGGCTTCGTTTATGCATTTATTTCAAATCCTAATCTATAAAAGACATCAGCAATAATCTAATAACCACACTAATATATATGAAAATATGAATCATATATTACCCTAACCAGGACTCTAATCTAGGAAACATAATTACTGTGCCATGGCGTTACCAATTACACCACAGATGGTCGAAAAGTGAAACCAACCATACAGCTTAACTTTCATAAAATGACTGAACGCATCCTCTGAATGCCTTTTTGTTCTTATTACAGCTTCTTCAAACATAACTCGGGGTTTCATTTTCGCATATATAACAAAATAAGATCATTGCATATGTGAAAACATGAATAATATTTTACCCCGACCCGGACTTGAGCCTAGGACTTATAATTACTAAGTCAAGGCGCTACCAACTACACCACAGAAGGTTAAAAGGAATCAGACCATATAGCTTATATCTGCTATACTTAGGAATGAACGCACTCTATCTGAATGCCAATATGTTCATATTACAGATTCCCTAACCTCATTCGTGGTTTCATTTTTGCATTTAATTCAACTCCCAATCTCATTCTTTGACCAACAATAACCAAATAAGCAAATTACATATGTGAAAACACGAATAATTTTTTACCCCGACCGGGACTTGAACCTAGGACTTATAATTACTAAGTCAAGACGCTACCAATTACACCACAGAAGGTTATAAGGAATCAGACATTATAGATTATATCTGCTATACTTAGGAATGAACGCATTCTATCTGAATGCCACTATGTTCGTATTACAGATTCCCCAACCTCACTCGTGGTTTCGTTTTCGCATTTAATTCAACTCCCAATCTCATTCTTGACCAACAATAACCAAAAAAACACATTACATATGTGAAAACATGAATCATTTTTTTCCCCGACCGAGACTTGAACCTAGGATTTATAATTACTAAGTCAAGGCGCTACCAACTAACCACACAACAGAAGATTAAAAGGAATAATACCTTATATCTTATATCTGCTATACTTAGGAATGAATGCATTCTATCTGAATGTCACCATGTTCATATTACAGATTCCCCAACCTCACTCGTGGTTTCGTTTTTGCATTTAATTCAACTCCCAATCTCATTCTTGACCAACAATAACCAAAATAAGCACATTACATATTTGAACACATGAAAAATTTTTTTTACCCCGACGGGATTAGAACCTAGGACTTATAATTATTAAGTCAATGCGCTACCAACAACACCACAAAAGGTTAAAAGGAATCAGATCTTATAGCTTACATCTACTATACTTAGCAATGAATGCATTCTATCTGAATACCACTATGTTCATATTACAGATTCCCCAACCTCACTAGTGGTTTCGAATCCACATTTAATTCAACTCCCAATCTAATTCTTGACCAACAATAACCAAATAAGCACATTACATATGTGAAAACAGGAATCATTTTTTACCCTGACCAGGACTTGAACCTAGGACTTATAATTACTAAGTTAAAGCGCTAAAAAACTGCCCCACATGATGTTAAAAGGAATCAGATCTTTTAGTTTATATCTGCTATACTTAGAAATGAATACATTCTATTTGAATGTTAATATGTTCATATGACAGATTCCTCAACCTCACTCGTGGTTTCGTTTTCTCATTTAATTCAACTCCCAAAATAATTCTTTACCAACAATGACCAAATAAACACATTATATATGAGAAAACATAAATAATATTTTACCCTGACAGGGACTTGAACCTAGGACTTATAATTACTAAGTCAAGGCGCTACCAACTACACCACAGAAGGTTAAAAGGAATCAGATCTTTTAGTTTATTTCTGCTATACTTAATAATGAACGCATTCTATATGAATGCCACTATGTTCATATTTCACATTCCCCAACCTCACTCGTGGTTTCGTTCTAGCATTTAATTCAACTCCAAATCTCATTCAAGACCAACATTAACCAAATAAACACATTTCATATGTGAAAACATAAATAATTTTTTACCCCGATCAGGACTTGAACCTAGGACTTATAATTGATAAGTCTAGGCACTACTAACTTCACCACAGAAGGTTGAAAGGAAACAGACCTTATAGCTTACATCTGCTACAGTAGGAATGAACACATTTTATGTGAATGCCTCTATGTTCATATTACAGTTTCCCCAACCTCACTTGTGGTTTCGTTTTCGCAATTTATTCAGCTCCCAATCTCATTCGGGACCAACAATATTCAAATAAGCACATTACATATGTGAAAACATCAATCATTTGCACCCCGACCGGGACTTGAACCTAGGACATATAATTACAAAGCCAAGGCGCTACCAACTACACCACAGTAGGTTGAAAGGAAACTGACCTTATAGCTTATATCTGCTATAGTAGGAATGAACGCATTCTATCTGAATGCCACTATGTTAATATTACAGTTTCCCCAACCTCGCCCTTGGTTTCATTTTCGCATTTAATTCAACTCCCAATATCATTCGGGACCA
>JAXCGZ010004464.1:0-10000 GCA_037179515.1 Halocaridina rubra
TAATATTAAGCTGAACTCTGCATAAATCCAGGCTTAAATGAAAGACTCATTGATAAAATGTAAAAATATATTGAAAAAACTTAGCATTATAATTGAGAGCAATATTTCAGCTTAAGAGAAAAGGATATATTTTACTTTAGTTTAGGCGGCAATAAGGTAAATTTTACAAAAATAACAAAGAGTTATAGCTCCAGGCACGACTGCTGGACACATCAAAACAAACAACACTTAATATCAAAATAATAATGGTTCAAAATCCAAGAACTTTATACAATATTGAAACACAGTCACTGCTTGACAAATTCGACAGCACTAGTCCAAGGGGCGAGAAGGGAGGCTCGTAAATTTACATGAATTTTACGAGTCTCTAACAATAGGTCATCACCTGGTGCTGTCTTCAGATAGAGTCCTCGTCCGTTCTGTAAACAAATCAGACGAGCATCACATTCTAAAATAAAAGGATATATTTTTATCATATTTTACATAATTAAAGATTTCCTAAGATTTAGATTAACTTTACAAACAAATCCCATTTATTCATGAGAAAATTATGAAATTAATGAAAAAATAAATAATAGTTATAATATAGTCTTTCAAACGAATATATACATGTAGGCTGATGCAATACTAATTATGGTATTACAATAAAACACACACAAGGTATAACTACTGAAACTGTGTGTGATAGACAGATCACCACACTCTCCCCCCAAAAAGGGTAAGAAGCTAAATAAATCACATGTACAAACATTATAAAGTATAGAGCAAAAACAGGAAATTCAAAGGCATCATTTACAACCTATCCTACTCCAACTAAGTTGAAGGGTCTACCAAATCTGACACTTTCCTCTGGTAAAGGAGGGGGACCTGGTTGAGAGATTGTCTTGCCAACTGCCTTTTTACACAAAATACATGTTTTTAATATTTTCTTCACAATAACTCTACCTTTAGAGATCCAAAACTGATTCCTAAGTCCTGACAACATTTGTCCTAATCCACAATGATGATGTTGAATATGATAATGAACTATTATAAGTTAGGTCAATGGATATTTGACAGGTAAGTAAACTGGAAATTGTGCTTCAGGAGATAGATCTGAATTCTGTAATCTACTGCCACAACAAATTAACTGATCTTCATTCAAATGTAAATCTAATTGTTTGACTAAATTGATGAGTTCAGAAGCTGGTTTAGCACTTTGCTCAGGTCATTTCAAAAATGCAAATAAAGTAGGAAAACTTTGTAACTGGGCTAATCTAATATAAGCATGAAGAGTATTCAGCCTGAACTTGTCGTGGAAATAATGATTACAGAACTGCTTTACATATGACATGATTCTCATAACTTTAGTAAGAGATGAATATTTACTCATCTCAAAATGAGGAAGTATGGGTTCATTAACATTAGGTTCTGTTAAAATCTCATACACTACTGTAGAATTAACAATGAACTCTTTCTGTTGTGGATATTCTGATGGATTAAGCAAAAATGGAGGTCCGTGTCTCCACATGACATTGCTATTCAACTTTGATACACTAACACCTCTGGTCAAAATATCTGCAGGATTCTCTCTAGAAGGGACATGTAAAATGTTCAAATCAAACTTAGATTGCAAATTGCGAATTTCACACACTCTGTTTCTCACAAAAACATCTGATGATGAATCATAATACACCCAATTAATGGCAACTTCACTATCACACCATATAGTGCAACCTTTGAATGCTAATTTCTCATTAGACAAGAGTGTCTGAGCCAATGCTGAGGCTAAAGTAAGTGAGAGTAACTCTAACTTAGGAATGGTGAGTGGAGGATTTGGTGATACTCTTACTTTACTCATAATGATATCACTAGATTTGCTTCTTAAGTCCACAGAATATGCAACTAACCCATAAGCTACTTTAGATGAATCACAAAATATGTGCAAATCTGATACACCAGGGACAATTGCAAATCTAGGATACTGAATGGTTGACATCTGATTCAAATCTCTGCAAATAACTGAAAATTCTTGTACTAAAGGTTCTGGCAAAGGTTCATCCTAAGAACACTTACTTCTCCATAATTTTGAAATGAATAACTTTCCCTTGATCAAGATTGGTGATAACAATCCTAAAGGATCAAATACACTAGCAATTACAGATACAACTGATCTCTTGGTGATTTGATGATGCACACACTCCTCCTTGCACACTTTCTTACTGGAGTACAATTTGATTTCATCGTTTACAACATTCCAAGAAATTCCTAAAACATTTATAATATTCAGATCCAATTGGTCATGATTAACACCTACTTCACCATTAAATTTTACATCATTACTCACCCAACCTTGTAATGGCATAGAGGCTTCTCCTAAAATAGAATTTACAATGGGATACTCTGTTTTTAACTGTTCAGGGTCTGAATAGGTACAAACAAAGTTATCTACATAGAAATGAGAGATCAGAGACTTAGCTACTGGATGTGAATGTGTCTCCAAGTGATATGTGAGTGTTTGAAGCAAAAAGGGAGATGATGTTGCACCAAAAAGTACTACTTTAAATCTATAGGTAACTACCTTCTGAAGTGTTTCATCCTCGAACCTCAACAATCTACAGAAATCTCTGCAGTTTGGCAATATACCTATATGTAGGAAGGCTTTGGAAATGTCTGATACAGCAGCTACAGGGTTAGTACGAAATTCAATGAGTGCATCAACAACTTTATGGGTTAGGCTTGGGCCTGTTAGTAAACATTCATTCAGACTCTTTGATTTTGAATCAGCTCTACTAGAAGCATTAAACACTACTCTAATAGGAGTGGTAGGAGAATTCTTGTAGACTGGATGATGAGGCAAGTAATGAGTCAACCCATCTGTAACCGAAGGGTTATCAATTTTCTCAATAAATCCCAATTCAATGTACTCATTAAAAATCTCTGAGTATTGTCCATAAAGTTCTGGATGAGTTGCAAAGGATTTAGCTAGTGACATGAGCTGACCATAAGCTCTTTTATAGTTAGTTGCTGGTCTCTCAGTGCCCGTAAAGGGTAATTCCACAAAATACTGATTGTCTGCCTTCTGGCAAGTGGACTCAAAATGACTCACTGATTGTACTTCCTCAGGCATTAAAGTTTCATTCTTAATACCAACAACATCTAAATTCCAAAGGTTCTGAACTTCGGACTCAAGGGTTTGTACTCCTACACGAGCACAAAGCACATGTTGCCCATTAACTGTGCTCACTGACTGAGAACTAATTGCCCACTTTGGCATAGGTCCAAAGATAATCGAACCTGCTGGACTAGACAAAAGTGTAATTCCGGAATAGAAAGTACGGTTGGTCACAAATCTAGAATAGTAATCTGCACCAATTACCATACTTATGTCACTAATCACATCAGAATCAATGTTAGAATCTGCAAGTTTTATCCCCTTTTTTGTGAGTGTTTCTGCAACACTAGCAATGCCAGGTACATATAACGTACTGTTAACTTTATCATAGACGACAGCATAAATAGGAATACGTTGTGTACCAATGCGTACTACAACACGAACGACGTCACACGAAATTTTTTCGGCTTGATTACCAAATGAAGTCAGTTTAAGTGAGATACGAAACACTGGATTGAGTTTAAGGTGCTTTACTACTGCAGAATGAATGAAAACCGTTGAGCACCAGTATCTAAAAACATCCTAATTGTTTCACGTACCCCAGCACCAGAAATCTCAACAACTGCTGTAGGAAGTGCTACTGAAGGAAGTGGAACCTTATTAGTCCGGACATCTGTTTGAACAGAATTAGCGACACTGTCATCTCTTCCTGACAGGATTCTAAACTTATCATCCACTACTACTTGATTAGTGGGAATGTTACTGTTAAGGTTAGTTCCATTATTAATAACTGTTGGGGCATTAGACGCAACTGACACTTGATTAAGTGCAGTGCTACAGTTGGTTAGTTTCATGCAGAGAAAGGTATGATGTTTGCCATTACAATTTCTACACTCAGCCGTCTCTCTACACTGTGAGGCTCTATGGCCTTTCTGCATACACACGAAACATAGTTCTAACTCTCTAACTCTGTTCTTCCTGGCTTCATGAGTTGCGTAATTAGAATAAAACTTAGTATTATGAATATCATTACAAAAGATACAAGGATTGTTCCCAGTCCTTGAATTGTAAGATGACGAATTAGACTTATTGTGAGTCTGGGACACAACTACTTGTTTAGATACTGTACTAAACCTATGATTAGAATTTGTACTAGAATTCTGACTAGCTACTACTTTAGTTTTGGAATGTGCATCAGAATGTGAAACTTGCTTATTCCTAGACTGATCAGAGAGAATACGAGAACATTCCATGACCTTGATAAGGTGTCCAATACCATCCTTCAATTGTGCAATAGTCAAAGTATAAGTACTGTACTTATTAAAAAGGTACTCTAAAGTTTTAAGACTAAGTTTCTTAGCAATTATGTCTTTTATTAGGTAGTCATCACAAGGTACTTGGATTAAAACCTCTATTTGCATCAACAAACTTTGAAATGTTAACTGAAATTCAGTCAACTCAGTTAAATTATGTTCAGGGGGTTTCATGTCCATCAAATCTAAATGTAATTGTTGCAACAAAATATCATTGTCAGCAAAGCTTTTTCTCAACAAACTTACTGCTATACTGTAATTATCACTAGTTATGGGAAGACCTTCAATGATTCTATAAGCTTTACCTCTCAAATAAGATCTGAGCATGCTAAATTTCAATACTGGGTCAATGTCTTGACGACTATCAATTAAACTACTAAAGGAATCCCAAAAACAATTCCACTGACTCAACTGACCATCAAATTCAGGAATCTTAATCTCAGGCAACTTAGGGTGTGGAAGGGGTCTAGCAGGTACTACCGTTTGACTAGGAGCTTGACTAGTTGTAGCTTGTGCTTGACTACCAAAGGACAAATGATCATCTATAGCTGACTTAATTTGTATGAGCACTTTATAGGCATTGCGTTTCAGATTTCTGTGTTCTCTAGAAACTTGGCTAAGCTGGGTACTATCAATAGCATCTTGACTAGCTGTCCAAAGTACATCAATGGACTCATACAACTTTGTAAGTTCTGCTTCTGAAAACTGTAACGACCGTAAGGATGGTGGAGAAGATGCTTTAAGGTCATGTTCTATAGAACTGAGCATTTCTATCAGATCGTTGGTTACAACCTTGTAAAGTTCAAACGCTTTACTTTCATCGATTGATGGTAAAGACATCTAGCTGGATTAATCTTTACCTAATACAAATCACAATAATTTTGGCTAGGTGGCCAAACTAAACTAATACCTAATTTCACTAGGATTACAATATCTATATCCTAGGTACACTTCATTGCACATGCATGTATTCAAATAGCTAATCTAAACCTTCCCTTGGACTAAAGAATTCGACATCAGCAGTGATATCATAAAAAATATGCCATGGATTTATGTACAGTGTTTTAATATCAAAGTTCAAAAACAATACCAAAGGTAGCCTATTCCAAATTTCATTCAGTAAATGTAGTAAAGTATGCTAGCTAGGCTACGCACCATCCGATTCGAAGGACCAGAAAAAATTAGAATATGTGGTGACTATTCCCAGAATGCCTGCTTTCTCCTGGTCAATGAATAGTCTACTCTCAGTTTTTGCAGGCTACCGTACACAATAATATTTACTCAACCAACTTCAAATAAAGTTGGGCTAAACCTTACTGGCTTATAATTAAATAACAGACAAACTGTATGGTACTAAAGGGGGAGGGAATGAGTTATGTTTGCTTAATAGTAGTGGAGAACTCCCAATAGTTAATGATACACATACACTAAATAATATTAAACTGAACTCTGCATAAATCCAGGCTTAAATGAAAGACTCATTGATAAAATGTAAAAATATATTGAAAAAAACTTAACATTATAATGGAGAGCAATATTTCAGCTTAAAAGAAAAGGATAAATTTTACTTTAGTTTAGGCAGCAATAAGGTAAATTTTACAAAAATAACAAAGAGTTATAGCTCCAGGCACGACTGCTGGACACATCAAAACAAACAACACTTAATATCAAAATAATAATGGTTCAAAATCCAAGAACTTTATACAATATTGAAACACAGTCACTGCTTGACAAATTCGACAGCACTAGTCCAAGGGGCGAAATGGGAGGCTCGTAAATTTACACGAATTTTACGAGTCTCTAACAATAGGTCATCACCTGGTGCTGTCTCCAGATAGAGTCCTCGTCCGTTCTGTAAACAAATCAGACGAGCATCACATTCTAAAATAAATGGATATATTTTATCATATTTTACATAATTAAGGATTTCCTAAGATTTAGATTAACTTTACAAACAAATCCCATTTATTCATGAGAAAATTATGAAATTAATGACAAAATAAATGATAGTTATAAAATAGTCTTTTAAACGAATATATACATGTAGGCTGATGCAATACTGATTATGGTATTACAATAAAACACACACAAGGTATAACTAATGAAACTGTGTGTGATAGACAGATCACCACAAACACACTGCTGTGGTGCTGTAAAAGTTTTATCTGGGAATCTTACTTGAAGGAAGAGGGCCAATTATATCTAACTGGACAAACTCAAATCTCTGAAAAGGCGCTGTAAAATTAGTAATAGGTGCACATGTATGACGCTGTAGTTTGGTTTGTCGGCAAGATGTATGCTCTTTAGTCCAGCTTTTAATACCACAGTTCATATTGGGCCAAAAGTACCTAGCCTCAATGAGGTGTACTGTACCATTAATCCCAGCATGTGAAATATGTAAAAGTAGGAAAACTGATTTACAACAAAATATGAGGAGAAATGGCCTTGGATGAGATGTTGAGGTAATGTAGTACAAGTCATGATTTTGTAATCTAAACAGTTTAAATCTATCTGTCGTAGGACTTTTGGCTAGGTGTCAAAGGAAACATTGAACACTCTCTCCAGTGTGTAATAGGATGAGGCCTATGGTAAGATATATAGCTGGTCCCGTGGGACTCGGCATCTGGCGTTCAAATATCTCAAGAGGGTGTGAGATATAAACCAGTCCTTTATTCCCCATACCACACAGAAACACTTGTCCTAAATGTGAAGTACATGCCCGGGGGAGATACCCAATGGCAATAGGCGATTACCACCCACTCCTTTGCAATAGGCTCGTTGGAATAGCCCCCCCCCCTTATAGGCGGGACTCCACTTCGAACCTGGAGTTGATTTGCAGAACTGGATGTCAAGACACGCCCCTGCCCTTGGGGTATTTCAAGAACCACCCAGGGCAGGCACAGTGAGTTGAGTTGAGTTAGAGACCGGGCCTTGCCAGCAGCAGAGTTAACACAGTACAGCTGAGTTAGCCTCCCCCTTTTGGGGGTGGGACTCAGGAATTAGTCGTGACAGGAACTGTAGTAATAGGAGCTCTGAGTACATAGATGTTAAAATAAGAATAAAAGTAATATAAGGAAGATGTCTTTCACCAACCACACTACCATAATTATAATTATATATAGCGTAGGTAAAAATACCCTACGTCATATCTTTTTAATAAAGAATTTTTCTATCAGTGTCCTAGATCACAGCTGTGCCAGCTAAATCATACATATCCATTGAAACAGCAGATATAGGTACTGTTTAAGAAAGACAACCAGCCATGACTTTGTTTGCACCCTTTATGTGCATTACGTCATATACGTATTCACTGATTAAGGACCAATAGTGTTGCTGCTTATCCGACTTTGTTGTATGAGACTTTCTGAATGCAAAACTCTAGAGGTTTATAATCTGTAAATAATACAGTCTTTCGTCCTTCAATAATGTGCCTAAATTTCAGCACAGCCATATATATGGCAAGCAGTTCTCGATCAAAAGTTGTATAGGATCTCTGAGCTGATGATAATGTTATAGAAAAGAATTTTATAGGAACAAGGTTTCCATCCTGGAGTTGATGTAATACAGCTCCAGCAGCAATTTGGGAACAATCAATCACAAGGTGCAGTAGAAAATTATTATGGCTATAAAAATATGCAAGGGTGCAAGCACTGGAAAGTCACTCTTTAGCAGTTATTAAAGCATCTTCAGCTTCTGGATTCCATTCAAGTTCTATATATTTAGATTACAATCTAATATGTTCAGTCAAAGAGTAAACAACGTCAGCGAAATGGGAACCATTCCCATATAAGAAATCTAGCATTCCAATGAACCTAATTAAAGCAGAGGAATCCGTGACCTTAGTAAAATTAACAATATCAGACTGTTTACGAGGAAAAAAATTCATACATATTGAAGTTATAGAATATCCTATTCAATCTTCCTTTTGAAAAACTCACATTTTTTACAGGCACTTTGAGATTGTTTTTAATATGTAAAAGACGTGCTTTAAATGCTACTTATGATCTTCCTCTGTCTCAGAAAAGATTAAGATATTATCTAAGTATATGAACACAAAATCAAGATATCTGAATAAGCTATCCATCAGGCAATTCTAAAGCCATATCACATATACAAATACTTAAATAAGCCAAATAGGGTGATTAGTGCTGTCTTTTCAACATCTGATGGATTCACTGGAATCTGATGGTAAGCCTTGAGAAGATCAATTTTACTAAATATAATATTCTTGTACAGTTTCATTGATACACTACTAATATGAGGCAATGGATACTTGTCTGGTTTAGTGATACTATTCAGTTGCCTAAAGTCACCACAAATTCTCCATTCACCTAGTTCTTGATTAGAAATTAAGAGTAATTGTGGAACCCATGGATTTTTGGAGGTCTGTACTATGCCCATATCTACAAATGCTTCAATATCTCCCTATCCACAGCATATTTATCTGGGGCCAAAGGCAGACATATAGCAAATGTTGGTGAAGAACTACCTCTATCAATATAATGATATATATTACATGTTTTAGGAGTTTCAACCCTTGAAGGCTTTGTTTCTATGGAGCTAAATTGCATGTCATTTTTTCATTCATTCATTCTGAGAAAGCCATTATTTTTCTCTCTCTTCCCATGATATTATTTCACACCTTCCTTGGGAGTGTGTTAATTAACAATAAAAAGGAGAGTCATGTCTGGGCAGTGGGGTCATGTAAAGCTATAGCCACATTATGAATTAATTAAAACTTAGCAGGAGGGTTTGCCTCTCTCTTTTTTCTCTCTTACTTTATTTAATTTTCATGCTTTTCCCTCCAATTCCTTTATATTCTTAATCCCCTCCCCCTTTTTTCCCCTCCCATCCTATTCTATATCATTACTTGAATACAAACGAGCTCAGATTAATCATCATACCATTAATGATATTATATTCTCAACTTTATCAATCAAGAGCATAGCAAAATAAAGTAAATTATAAGTAAGCAGAGAATGTTTGACGTCTACAATGTCTTATATATTGGTAAACAAATCGGTTAACTCGTCATCAATATCTCGCCTCATGACAAACTAATATACCACAACAGACTAAAGTCATGAAACTGATATATAAAAAAAGAAAGAAAGAAAAACATTTTGATTGTATAGAGATGCACATAATTAACTAAACTGCAACTAAATCAACAAACTGTCTTGAGGTGTATATCCATTATGCCATTTTAAATTTCTCTCATGTATTTTATAAAAATAAGCTGTCTTGAAACACAGGTATTCCGCACATATGGATTGATTTTAACTAATGACTAAACACAAACTATTGCCCACACAGAAACCTATTTTGTTAGTTTATTTACTTGATTATATTTAAACATATTTCATATTATTTATGTACGCTAAAGCTAATGAAGGTAAATTGGTGAATGTGTGGTGGGTAAATTTACGAATATTTACAATGTTTTTCATGGCCACTCATTGTGTATTTAAACTAATATTTCTTTATATACTGACCTTAATTTAATATAATTCTACTTACGTCAAATTATTCCTAAATATAGATTACAAAAAACAATAAAGAAAAGTCTATATATATATATATATATATATAT
>JAXCGZ010004464.1:12500-22500 GCA_037179515.1 Halocaridina rubra
CCAGGTGACGAAGAAAACAATAGGCCGAAGGAAAAGAAAAAGGTTACAGACAAGGCAGATATGAGGTAATGATACACAAAGGAAAAGGACAGACTGAATGAATAGTCAAAGTACTGAGGACCTAGAGAACTTACTTATTTATATGAAAAAATAGCCATCTCACAAAAGTTCAGGCAAAAGTGCAATGTCTTGAGCAGGGATGTTTCCTCTGCTTTTGACAAAGTATGGAGAGATGGACTCAGATATAAAATCATAGAACTTCAGTTACCACCACTAATAACTAAAATTTTATCAGATTTCATATCTATTAGAAAGTCAATTATCAAAATTAACGAACACATGGGAACTCAATTTGAACTTAGAGCAGGTGTCCCCCAAGGATCGATTCTGAGTCCACTTCTCTATGCTATATTCACGAGAGATATACCCAAACCAGGTTTAGGTTGTTCAACTATTATATTTGCTGATGACATCACTCAAGTAATTTCTGATTATAATAAAAGATTTCTAGCAAGAAAAACACAGAGGGAAATACTTAGAATAACTGAATATGAGAAAAAATGGAAAATTAAAACTAATATTGACAAATTCCAACTTTTATCTATTTCTGCTCTTAAACCACTAGATGTAATAATTAATAACAATAGAATAAATTTTTCCAACAGTCTGAAAACCTTGGGCTTTACTATTAACAGAACAGGGATAAAACCTCATATAAATGATAATAATACAAAGTAAAATGGTTTCCACCAAGCTACGAAGATTTAACCTGCTCAAAACTAAAAATAGAGTCACCTTATACAAAACTTTAGTAAGACCAATATTAATATACCCCCCAATGCCAATGTGCATATTATCTAAATTTACCCTTTTGAGATTCCAAGCTGTTCAAAATTTAAATTTAAGAAGAATTCTCTCTGAAACTCCACCATACATAGAGAGAATGGAAGAAATTCATAAGAACCTTAAAGTCGAACCACTTAATACGTATATTTTTAAACTAGCATCCAAAACCTGGGGTAAAATGGGAATCGACTTTGAAGAATTTCTTCAAGAAACTAATGCTTTAAACACTTTAGAATACGAATTTATCAATGACCATGTCTGGTGGAGAAGAATTTCTCCAATTTTTTCAGGAAATCCACCAGAACCTATTTATACTAGATAAAGTAAATCTCAAAAACTCCTCATAATTACTAAATTATAACTGAGTGAAGTCATATTGGGCCAGTAAAATTATATATAACAAAAACTTAGCACGAGGGTTTGCCCCTCTCTATTCATCTCTTACTTCCTTAAATTTCGTGCTTATCCCCCCAATCCTTCCCATCCTTTATCCCCCTCTCCCCAGTGATGACACCCTGAATAGGGCTAAGAGAGTTCACTCGATGCCGTCACTACTCTTCCCCCACCTATCCTATCCTATCCAAGCAAAGCAAAGTAAATGTGGGTGACGACGCATCCTCTTGCCCCCGCCCCCTCGCCCATTTTCACGGCATTAAACAATCGATTTGCTCTCTCTCTCTCTCTCTCTCTCTCTCTCTCTCTCTCTCTATATATATATATATATATATATATATATATATATATATATATATATATATATATATATATATATATATATATATATATATATATGTACTCTGTTTCTCTTTGCTTTATGTATTTTTCGTGCCCAGGCCCGATGAGGGCTGTTTTATTTTATAATTTTTTTGGCCCGTCCTGGTGTAAAAAAAAAAAAAAAAATATATATATATATATATATATATATATATATATATATATATATATATATATATATATATATATATATATATATATATATATATAAGCCATATTTCCCCTTATAAGGGAGATGGTTGAATTAAAGCAAATTACCTTGTTTTATTTGCGGGAAAAAAGAGGGGATATTCAGTCCCCACGCTCCGCCCAAATTAATCAACTGTTACGGCACGCAGAGGAACTCGGAGGAAGTATTTTTGCTCCTCTCCCTAATAATAATAATAATAATAATAATAATAATAATAATGATAATAATAATAATAATAATAATAATAATAATAATAATAAAAATAATTATAATAATAATAATTATATATATAATATAAATAATATATATATATATATATATATATATATATATATATATATATATATTATATTTATATACAACCAGAGGATGTTAGCATAAGCATCTAGGAAGGTAACAGGCTCACGATCGAGCCCACAGTTGGGGTGCGAAGGAGAGCATCTAGCCTGTTTGTGTCCACCCTCATAATGGGGACAAATAATGACACAAAACGTAATATATATATATATATATATATATATATATATATATATATATATATATATATATATATATGTGTGTGTGTGTGTGTGTGTGTGTGTGTGTGTGTGTGTGTGTGTGTGTGTGTGTGTGAGAATGATGCTATTTCACGAGAGAAACGTTAATTTTTTAAATGTGAATGGATAGGGCTACGTAAGGAAATTTAAAATTTTTTTTGAGATCCTTTTAGTACATTGTGCTTTCAAGTGTATTACTTATCTTCAGAGGAATCTGATTCAGATTCCTCTGAAGATAAGTAATACACTTGAAAGTACCAAGTACTAAGGATCTCAAAATTTCTTTCAAATTCCTTACGTAGCACTATCCATTCATATATATATATATATATATATATATATATATATATATATATATATATATATATATATATATATATATATATATATATATATATATATATATATATATAACAGGATGTAGACATGCCATATATAATTTAAGTATGATTGCATGTGTATACATGTATTTTTAATGCACGTAGGAACGAATTAATGTTGGTAAGCATATGTAGCATTAATGCATATGCGCATATGTGCAAAGAAGTATGTACTCGTATGGGTAACAATGAAACATAAACAGACTTCATCAGTAATAAAATAATGGATAGTATTCACATTCTTCCGTTTGGGAAGTACACCAGCGTGGTCCTCTTCTAAAAATTAATAGAGCTATTATTATTATTATTATTATTATTATTATTATTATTATTATTATTATTATTATTATTATTATTATTATTATTATAAGTATATTTAATGAAGCGGTCGGCTGTTACGTAAGAAAATTTCTGAAGCTATATTCGAATATGTCAAAAGGTAAGTGAGAGGTGGCCAAAATCGTAACAAACGGAATCAAGGAAGCAGAACTCCATCTTAACCTATTCCTTCTCATCGCCCCCTTTCTCTGTATAATAATAATAATAATAATAATAATAATAATAATAATAATAATAATAATAATAATAATAATATATGGTCATGCAACTATAATTTGTGTATAGGTGAAGGTGCGAAAGATCAACGCATACATACAGACAATAACATTGTGCATAAATATATATAAAAAGTATCCAAATGACAATTTAGTTTAAAGAAAATTGAGTAGGCTAATTGTTCTACGAATATGAATCAGGAGTATTCTGAATGTCTTCACATGAGAGGAAATTTTTCAAGACGCTTTTACTTAATAGACTTTTAGTCACACAAATAATACATTTGTAGTTTTCGGGAAAACATATTCTTATAAAGGAATTGCAGAGTAATCACCAGCCAATAAACATTTTCACATTTTGTATTCTAAATATCATCTACACCAGGGGTGTGCAACCTGCGGCCCAAGGGCCGCATGCGGCCCTCAAAGGCTTTCATTGCGGCCCTTTCTCCTAAAAATGAATAAGCTATAGTGCAGCCCTCAGAGAGAGAGAGAGAGAGAGAGAGAGAGAGAGAGAGAGAGAGAGAGAGAGAGAGAGAGAGAGAGAGAGAGAGAGAGCCTCGAACTGAATATTCCAACAACTCTCTCTCTCTCTCTCTCTCTCTCTCTCTCTCTCTCTCTCTCTCTCTCTCTCTCTCTCTCTCTCTCTCTCTCTTGTGTTTTCATCAACAACCCTTCCTCAATAACCGATGGTACGAGGGGTCATCGTTATCAGTATCCCCTTTTAAGATCATTGTAAACACCGAAACGATCATTATTTTTAAGGTTGGATGTGTACACTTTTTAAACTCTCTGCTATGCTTTGCAGTACAGCCGTACAGGAATTAATATAGTTCTCAGTTTATCTCAGACTCAAGTGGTGAAATCAGTGTGCTTCATTTGTTGTGGTTGATTTGTGATTACTGGTATTCTAAGTCTAACTCTAAGTTGTTGATGTTGCAGTTTTGTGATTGGCTTTAGAAAACTTGCAAGCAAAACATTTTGAGAATTATATATTTCTGCTGAAATTTGGTACTAATTATATTGCAATCTATTACATTATTCTTAATTAAAGCCTTTAATTAAGAAAAATGTAATAGATTGCAATATAATTAATACCACATTTTCAGCAGAAATATATAATTCTTAAAATGTTTTGCTTGCAAGTTTTCTAAAACCAATCACAAAACTGCAACATAAACAACGTAATTAGAGTTAGTCTTTAATTTAAAATTAACTTTCCCTATTATATATTTTGCTCAGCAGGAGAGATCTTATTGCACTAATAATGGCTTCTACGAGTAAAAAACGCAAGATTTCAGATGAAAACCGGAGTTTTCAAGAGAAATGGACTGAACAATATTTATGCATACAATCAGGGGGGAAAGCATTGTGCCTTGTGTGCAGAAATCTCTGAAAGGACAACAGTCAGTGTTTACAAAGAAACTTAAGGAATATGATGCATCTCTCAAAACAAGCTTTTTGATTAGTCAAATCCTTGCAAAAAGACTCAAGCCCTATTCTGATGGTGAGGTAGTTAAAGAATGTTTGTGTGTAGCCTCAGACAATATGTTTCCTGACAAAAAGAAACTAGTTGAAAACATAAGCCTTTCAAGATATACTGTTGCTAGAAGAATAGAAAGTCTTTCAGGGAATATTGAAAGTTCAATTGCCAAGCGAGTTAGTGCTTTTTCTTCATACTCTGTTGCTCTTGATGAGAGTTGTGACACCGCAGACACTGCACAACTGGCTGTGTATATTAGGGGAGTTGACAATGACTATAATATTACAGAGGAAATGGCTCCACTACAAAGCATGAAGGGCACCACAACAGGACAATCTATTTTTGATGAATTGGAAAAAGCATTGGCAAGGTTTGGACTGGACTACACTAATTCAGTTTCCATTACAACAGATGGTGCACCTGCGATGTCTGGTCAGAGAAATGGGGTTGTTGGATTACTGAAGACTAGAATGGGGTCTCAAAATAGTGACTTCGGTTCACTTATTGTCCTGCATTGTATCATACACCAGGAAGCTTTATGTGCGAAGACAATAAACTTTCAGCATGTGACTAATATTCTCGTGAAAGCTGTCAATTTCATTAGGTCAAGAGGTCTAAATCACCGCGAGTTTCAGCAGTTAATGGCAGACATTGATGCAGAGTACAGTGATGTGAAGTATTTTTGTGAGGTAAGGTGGCTAAGCAAAGCAGGAATGTTGAAGAGAGCATATGACCTTTGGGAAGAAATTGCGCTGTTCTTAGAATTGAAAGGTAATGCTATCCCTGACTTGAGAGATAAGGAATGGAGGTGTGATTTAGCATTTTTAGTAGATATAACTGATTATCTTAGTGCACTGAATGTTAGACTTCAAGGAAAAGATCAACTAATAAATGAGATGTTCTCACTGATCAAAGGCTTCCAGATAAAATTGCGTCTGTGGGAGTCACAAATCAGAAACCAAAACCCAGCCCACTTTCCTACACTGAAAAACCATGACACTAGCAACCCTCAGTATCAGAAGTATGGTGACAAATTGGCAGTCTTACGAGAGGAATTTTCAGAAAGATTTGGTGACCTCAAGAAACATTCACAAGCCATTGAAGTCTTTGCTTCTCCTTTTTCTGTGGATGTGACAGCAATACCCGAGGACATACAGATGGAAATAATTGAACTACAGTGCAATGATGAACTAAAAAAGAAGTTTGATGATAGTTCAGTATACCAGTTTTATAAGAAGCATGTATCAGTAACAGTGTATACAAAACTCTCTGCTCATGCAAGGAAAATGATGGCAGTGTTTGGTAGCACATATGTATGTGAGCAGCTTTTTTCAAAAAGGAATCTAGTTAAAAACAAGCATAGGTCTTTACTTACTGATGAACATTTGGAATGTACCCTGCGTGTAGCCACATCATCCATACAGCCTGATATTGATGAGTTGGTGTCCCAAATGCAACATCAACCATCTCACTAGGATAGCCTTTCATCTGCTCATTAATGATTAGGAAAATGTCTGTGTTTGATAGTTCTTATGTTAATGATCCCAGTTAACCAATAATAAGTAATTATTTATGTTTGTACATTATAATAATAAGGTACGGTAGCCTTTCATTTGCTCATTTATAGTAAAGAAAATACTTTTGTTTCAGACAATTCTTATTTTTGTGATCCCAATTTAAATAAAATCAGTAACAAACTAATTATCTATCTTTATTAGTATAATCTCACATAATATGTCTTCGATCGTAGTAAATAGCAAGAAATAGTAAGGTTATGTGGCCCTCCATACCAACAGTGTCGTGACTAGTGGCCCTTTGGGAAAAAAGGTTGCACACCCCTGATCTACACCATTCTGCAACGTTTGCAACTTTCACTGTGTTCATAATTTATGCCTTATACACACACACACACACACTTATGAAAACAGAAGAAAAAAATAACAGCAAACCTCAATATATGTTCGAAGAACAAATAACAACAATTAAAAAAGTATATATATATATATATATATATATATATATATATATATATATATATATATATATATATATATATATATATATATATATATCATATGATTTTTACTTAAGGTAGGCTATTCAGAAAAAATATGCCATCAAATTCTATATTGTTACATTATATGTATACATAATGGAATTTTGCCATTACTCTAAATATAATAATAATAATAATAATAATAATAATAATAATAATAATAATAATAATAATAATAATAATAATAATGAAAGGAAAAATATGTGGTAAACGGGTATCTGCTTCTCATACTGAAGAATTTCAAGTGCTATAAATGCACTCACTGGTCAGTGTATTAAAGGGATCTTTTATGCTCAACTCATTTATAACTGTATACTACTACTAATTATTATTATTATTATTATAATTATCATTATTATTATTATTATTATTATTATTATTATTATTATTATGATGATGATGTTTACGTTTTACCCAGTCATTCGTTTATTCATTATTTATATAGTGGCTGTGTATAATATACATGTTACTTGTGAAAGTGTCATTCTAATTTTCAAGGTAATTTTTCATTTTTGTTCACTAGACTCATTTGCTCAGTCTACTCTTAGTTTTGTAACAATAAACAATTTGTAACACTGGAAAGAAAAACTCTGAATCTGAATATGGAAAAAAATAAAAAAAATGTGCAGAACAGAGAGAGAGAGAGAGAGAGAGAGAGAGAGAGAGAGAGAGAGAGAGAGAGAGAGAGAGAGATGGAAGTTGAGTTGCCAATGGTGAGTTTCTTACATATATATATATATTTTTAATGGAATTCGGTTCAGAGTTTCACCCAACATCCAACAGTTTGGAAGAAAAAAAAAATGTTCAAATAAGTCGTGTCGTCATTGATCAAAATCCATAATTACAATGAATAATATCAAGCAAAGGAGAGTACAAGTGACCGGTTAAGCAGCTGGTCAGGGAGGTATGATAAGAGAGAGAGAGAGAGAGAGAGAGAGAGCGCGCACATTGCATTGGCCACATTCTAGTACATATTATTATTATTATTATTATTATTATTATTATTATTATTATTATTATTATTGCAGTTGTTGTAGTTGTTTACATCACTATCTTCGTTGTAATTAAAAAGAAGATATATTTGATATTAAGAGAAGATTGGAATGGTGAGTAGACAGTGAGGAGGAGGAGGAGGAATTGGATGTAACAAACATGGCCTCAGGAGCAGAAAGTATTCTTCGTTTGCCTTTATTTCCTCCTCCGGTGGGGGTAGAGCCTTAACATCACATAGGCAATAACTATTGAAAGGACGACACCTATTTGTCCTACTATGAATCTGCATCTTGATGATTAAAAGTTTGCATTATTTGGTTGATATCGGGAGGGGGGAAGGGGGGGTTTACTTCCTCATCATATGCAGAGGATGGAAAGCGTTTCGAGCGACAAAAGGGGTGCCAACCTTGTTGTGTAGATGATGAGGAGCCTATTCATTCGCCACAACAGATAGATCTATATCCTACAACGAATTGAGGTAATGACCCCCCCCCCCAATACATTAAACCCCGTTGAGTTAGTTTAGGTTAGGCATTATTCTGACCTAACCTAACCTAACTTAACCAAACCAAACCTAAACCATTGAAGGGGTTACTTAATGTACTGGGAATCGTTTTCTCGACTTGATCCGATTATCCTTTCCTAATTATCACTTTATTTAGCTCTTATCTTGAAATAAGTAGACCGACTTTCCAACGTTGAAAGAAAACTCAAACAGCCATTCAGAATTCTGTCATATAATGAGGTTATAATCATTACTGATACCACGTGTTTTCCTCACGCACAGACACAACGTTTTTCAACTCCTTCACCATGGCACCGCTGTGTGAGTGACTCTCTCTCTCTCTCTCTCTCTCTCTCTCTCTCTTCCCCGTGGTAGGTCCAGCCAACCATTTGATCATCCATCTTTATATATATCTTTTACTTGTTCCAAAGGAGCTGAGAGGAGTGGTTGAGGTATGTGTGGATGGTGGTGAATGTACGTCTCTTGGCTCGGTCACCCACCTTACAAGGGGGAATGAGGCATGTGTATATGTATGAATGTACTTGTAAATAAATACAACAATTATGGACTCTGATACTGTGGTTATACAATATATATTTAATTTTCATTTTTTAATGGTGAAGAATGCAGTGAGTATCTGCTCATATATATATATATATATATATATATATATATATATATATATATATATATATATATATATATATATATATATATATATATATATATATATATATATATATATATATATATGTGTGTGTGTGTGTGTGTGTGTGTGTGTGTGTGTGTGTGTGTTTGTGTATGTGTGATTCTTTATGTCAGCTAAATGGGTAAATTTCGAGCTACATCTGAATACTGTAATATGTCAAAATACACCGTCTCTCTCTCTTTCTATCTATCTGTCGATCTAGCTACCTATCTTTCCATATACAGTATATATATATATATATATATATATATATATATATATATATATATATATATATATATATATATATATATATATATATATGTGTGTGTGTGTGTGTGTGTGTGTGTGTGTGTGTGTGTGTGTGTGTGTGTGTGTGTGTATCACACCAAAAGACATTTCTTACTTAATTGCATGAGATGTCTTCATGGGTTAAAATACTTATCATAATAATAATCAGCACGTAACGAAATAGATGATTATCTATAAAGGATTCGTCTCGCTCTTGTCTTATAATGGTTTGGTCTGTTTCTAAGGCCAATCCTGCGGAACCTCTCTTGTGGTCTAAACATTATAAGCTGGAGACGAAGAATGAAGCTCAGGCCGTTAATTCATAAGAAAGTTTTGGCTCTTTCGCTACGTAGAATGTTAAGGGCGGATCTCTTCATTCTGCTCATTATTTTAACGAGATTATAATAATAATAATAATAATAATAATAATAATAATAATAATAATAATAATAATAATAATAATTAGTGGTAGTAGTAGTAGTAGTAGTATAACTATTATTATCATTATAAGATTGGATTGATGAAGGAAATTAATTTATATGCATGAAATTGTGTTTGGCGGAATAGGCCTTCTTTAGGGTGGGAAGAAATTCATAAGAGAATTTTTTACCCATGAACCATTGTGCCAACTGTAGGTACTAATTGCTTACAGTATTTTTGTATTAAAAACTAGAGCCTAACTATAATGTTTAACCTAATCCTAA
>JAXCGZ010004464.1:32500-46882 GCA_037179515.1 Halocaridina rubra
GATCATATAAAGAAGAGCAACCCCAGGGTTTTCTTCTCAAGTTACTGATAATAGAAAAGGTAAGTCACTTAACATGACATCATTTACAGGGTTACTGAACTTTATTGAGTTTTTTTTTTTGGGAGGGGGGTTACTCGTCTATAGGAAATCCCATTTTGTTACCCTATTGGGTGAGTTTACACTGATCATCCGAGGTACTTAAAAAGAGTAATAACTGTGATCGTTATTAAGATTTCTCATCGAGACTGAAGGCTAGACTGGCAACTACCTGCACACTATTTATTTGGGCCGTTCTTTGAACAAGGGCCCGTGCCAACACAAGGTTGGCTTTAACCTCAAACAACAACAACGAGATGTTTGTTACCAATATTAGATGGGAAATGACAAGCGCTAAACTCTATAAAAGATTCTTACTCACACACTTATTATATAACTCAGGAAACATAAATATAATCAATGGATTACATGTCACGAGTAGAAAGCTATCCTAGGTATTTTAGGATCAAGTATAGATATAGATACCCAGTACATTAAACACACACACACACACACACACACACACACACACACACACACACAGCTAAGCTTGAAAAAGTTCAAAGACATGCCACGAAACTGGTGCCAGAAATACGCAATCTCAGTTATGATGAGAGGCTGAGGGAATTAGACTTACCATCACTCGAAGCTAGAAGATTGAGGGGGGATATGGTGACAGTCTTTAAGTTCCTTCATGGTTATGATAGAGTGGTTAGGGATCGATATTTTGATATGGCTGGCTCTAGAACTAGAGGTCATTGTTTGAAGCTTCGTAAGAAAACTTCTTTGCAGGATGTAAGGAAATACTTTTTCAGTGTAAGAGTAGTTGATAATTGGAAATCGCTAAGCGAGGAAGTAGTTAATGCTATCTCAATCCATAGTTTTAAGGACAGGTATGATAAGTATGACTAAGTCTAAAATGGAACCGATGAGGAGACGGGAAGATACGAGCTTTGGGCTCTTTCCCGTAAACACAATTAGGTAAGTACATACACACACACACACACACACACACACACACACACACACATATATATATATATATATATATATATATATATATATATATATATATATATATATATATATATATATATATATATATATATATATATATATATAGATATATATATCACGTTTAGTTGAAATATCCCAAAGAAGTCTCTCAAAATGTCCCTAAAAAACATTTTCGCTACGGACTTTGAAACGCCACTAACTGTTACGGGAAATTTCCTTAATCTGGGAAATTTGCTGCAGAACTAGAAAAAAAAAAACCCACCTATGATGGTGTCAACAATAAGATCTCGTTGTTGAAATATCATGAGAGGAACACTAACGTCATAATAAATTGATTCACAATGTAAACAAAGTGCGCAACAAGTGCTGAATTATGGGGCAGATGATAAATTATGACGCCATATTAAGGGAAAAAAATAATTATTTTTCCTTGAGAAAAGTCAACCGAATGCCAGATTTCCCAGCTATGACCATGAGGATGAGGGCTGCTTGGCTGCATGAGACGCCGCTCGCCATGAGGTTCAAGAAGTATTCACTCTCACCTTTTGAGACGAGGTGACGTGACTGCTCCCGAGTGCTCCAAGACTGAGTGGGTGGACGAAACTGGCACAGCCTTCTTGAGATGAAAATCATAATCTGTTTAGTGGATTTCATATATTCGTTTGCATATATCTTTTTCATTTAATGAACAATATTTCAAAAGTTGACCTGTAGTATGTTTCTTTTGTGTATATTTGCATAGATCTGATTCCGTTCGGTTCTGCTCTGGGCAAGAATTTACATAGGCCTTTACTGGCAACAAATATGTACTTTTGTTTTTTCAGGCACTGACTGTAATATACCTATTGGTTATCATATTTATTCACTGAAATACTTCCCGTTAGGTTTGAATGTGGCATCTAGTGCTATATTGGGCTGAGTTTCAAAACTGCAAAATGCCAGAAAACGGGTGTCTAAAGTTTTGCAAGTTAAAAACCGCAAAATGCCAGAAAACGGGTGTCTAGTTTTGCAACTTAAAAATGATTAGCCGCTCATGTTATATTGAATTGACGTCAATATAATATGATGAGTGCCTACACTCCCAGATATAAATTTACACGGGTTTTCAGGCACTAGTACTGAGCGCCCAGTTTCAGCAAAAGTAGCCTCTATGCTGCAGGATTTAATATATGTGACCAATATCTAGGGTAGTTGTTATTTTTCACATTTAAATATATTAATATCATCTTAAGTGATTTCTAGGTAAATATTTGTGCCACAATGAGTGAAATAAAAATACAAAATATTTCAAAATAAAGTCTAAAGAATCTAAATGAGTCCAGTCCAAGTAACTCCGATTTTAACTAGGGAACTAATGCCACTACTAGGCCTATACTAAGCAACCTAACCCCCAACTAGCCTAATCAAAATGTAACAAAGTTTTAGTATTTTTTTAGCTAATTGGGGTGTGAAAGTAATATTTACTCATTATTCAAATGAAAACAATTACACACATATATATATATATATATATATATATATATATATATATATATATATATATATATATATATATATATATATATATATATATATATATATATATATATATATATATATATATATATTAGGGTTATATGCTAGTTGTTCACGTCACATAAAAGTCATTATTTCTTTCAGTAATGACGGTATAGGCATTTTTAGACTATATATATATATATATATATATATATATATATATATATATATATATATATATATATATATATATATATATATATATAACCTAATATGCATATTACATATGTGAAACATAAATCATTTTCACCCAGACCAGGACTTGAACTTGGGACTTATTATTACTAAGTCAAGGCGCTACCAACTACACCACAGTATGTTAAAGGGAAACAAACCTCACAGCTTATATCTGCTATAGTAGGGATGAACGCATGCTATCTGAATGCCACTATGTTCATACTACAGTTTCCCCAACCTCACTCGTGGTTTCGTTTTCGCATTTAATTCAATTCCCAATCTCATTCGGGACCAACAATAACCAAATATGCACAGAACAAGCGCAAACGCTGTCACCCCCTCCCCCTCCTACTGTTCTTGTTGATGGCGAGAATTTGACCTCCAACAAGACCATAGAACTTGCAACATTTATTGCATTCAGGACACATCGCAGAGAAATATGATAAATGAAATAAATAATGATAATCATTAATATAAGAATAATGAGGAAAGTAGCTTTAAGAAAGGACGTTAAGAATAAAATGAAATCAATATTTTTAGCATCAAAATTAAAATGAGGTAGAAATTTATATTTTATTTTGTATTTTTTTTATTATTTTTTTATATTAAATTTACTTTATATTTCATTTACGTTTTGCAATTAGTTCATATTTTTTGTTCGTATATTTCTTTATTACTTTTACTTTTTGTGGTTTATCCCCTCCTGTAGAGGGCTTCGCCTCCTCTCTGGCGGGTCTTAAGTTTATTTAAATTTTCTTTTTTTTTTCTTTTTATCTCTCACACCTTGAAAGGCTCATTTATAGAAAAGAGTTCGATATCGTAGCATTTTTCAAATAAGTATGTTTTCAGTTTTTTCTTGAATTGCACCACATGTTCACTGTCTTTGAGTAGCACTGATAACTCATTATATAATCTTGGAGCACTATATTGATAGGTTCTACTACCAAAATTTCGATTAGATCTTGTTTCATACAGTATATTTGTCATTTGCATGTCTCACTGTGATGTTTGTTCCAAGTTCAAAAGGGACTAAATACTCATGTAAGTATTTTGGTTCTCCGGTCTTTAATGTCTTGTAGGTTAGCAAACAGATTTTGTATACAATTATTGCTTTTATCGGCAGCCAATGCAATTCAATCAGTGTCGGTGTAATTCTTTGACGTCGCTGTGCCTTCTATTAATCTTGCTGCTTTATTTTGAATGATCTGAAGTTTTTTAATAAATTGTTGGGCAAACCATAGTAAAGGGAATTGCAATAATCCAATCTAGATATTATATGGTTATGAACAAGCGTATTTAGGGTATCTTCATTTAAATATTTTTTGATAAATGCAATATTTCTAAGATGATAATTACATGTATTTACTATATTCAATATCTGATTTTTCATAGTTAAAGTATTGTCAATAAAAACGCCCAAGTTTCGCACGACTGATACCACTTTGATTTTGGATGCTCCAGTCTGCATATATTCTAATTGTGCAAAGTTTTTCAAGGTATATTCTGTCCCAAATAACATGCATTCAGTTTAATCATCATTCAGTTTCAATTTCTTATTAACCATCCAGTTTTTTATGTCAACCATTATTTAATTAATCTTATTAGTAGTGTTCTGAATAGTTGTTATCGCAGAATAGTATTGAGTATCATCAGCACACAATTTAAATCCAACATTAATTTTTTTTAGAATCCACGATAACTCAATTGTATAGATATTAAATAATGTGGAACCCAAGACACTACCCTGTGGTACCCCCATATTTATATCCATTATATTAGATTTTGCATTCGATGTTGTAACTATAGCTTTTCTATTTTGTAAAAAGCTTTCAAGCCATTTATATGCATTTTCGTCTATGCCAATAGATTTCAAGTCTCTAAGAAGATACTCATGGACAACTGTAGCAAATGCAGCACTGAGGTCAAGCATTATCAATATTCCACACTTTCCATTATCAGGCATAGAAATCATATAATTCATAATAGAGCAAACTGTTGTTTATGTCGAGTGATTTTCTCTGTAAGCTGATTGATTTTCTGGTATGATATTGATGTCTCTAAGGTGAATCCATAATTGATCATTAATTACAGTTTCAATTATTTTTGATAAATATGACAAGTTTGATATTGGCCTGAAAGAGCCTAAGTCACTATGATCACCTTTCCCTTTATAGGTTGGTTTAATGCATCCTAATTTTTCTCTTTTCGGGAAATTTAGATTGTCTTATACTCATGTTTACAATTTTGAGGTAAAAGTCATTCCTAAGTATAGCAGATATAAGCTATAAGGTTGGATTCCTTTTAACCTTCTGTGGTGTAGTGGTAGCGCCTTGACTTAGTAATCATAAGTCCTAGGTTCGAGTCCCGGTCGGGGTAAAAAATGATTCATGTTTTCACATATGTAATGTGCTTAATTGGTTATTTCATGGCCTGAATGAGATTGGGAATTGAATTAAATGCTAAAATGAAGCCACTAATGATGTTGGGGAATCTGTAATATGAACATAGTGGCATTCAGTTAGAATGCGTTCATTCCTAAGTATAGCAGATATAAGCTATAAGGTTGGATTCCTTTTAACCTTCTGTGGTGTAGTGGTAGCGCCTTGACTTAGTAATCATAAGTCCTAGGTTCGAGTCCCGGTCGGGGTAAAAAAAAAATGATTCATATATATATATATATATATATATATATATATATATATATATATATATATATATATATATATATATATATATATATATATATATATATATATATATATATATATATATATGTAATTTTTTTTTCAGGTGGGAGTTATATTTAATTCAGTGCTAGACATGAAATATCATTCCTTTGTATCTCTTGAACGTGTGAAAATAAAAAACTTCCTATATTTCGTAGGTAAATGCAAAGCTTATATGGTAAATATTTACTTTCACACCCTCAATAAGGAAAAATGTTCATGAAATTTATTATATTGGGTTTTGGTTTGGATAGTGCACCCCCTAATTGAGGAACGATATTGTAATTGTTGTTTTTTATGGTTTTATATTATTTTACAGGTGTTATGGCTATTTTTAGTTATTTTAGATTATTTTACACTTCTATCAGTTATTTATATTGCAGCATACCATTGATCTTCACCTGATTACATAAGGCTTATGAAACACCCACTCAGTTGTTTCAAAGAATGGTAAATGTTTCCTTTCACTTCCCCAACGAGTGAAATGAAAATGCTGAACATTAAAAACAAAGTCTACTTAAAAAAATTTATTTACATTATTTACTCATTTTTTATCTTGTAAGTGTAGCTAACAAACAATATTATGGTAAATTTCGTAAGATTTATTTCTTAGCTGGAAGTGGTAAAGTATTTACCTTTATGAATTTGTTATTCATTAGAAATTCATCTAAAATCATTAAAAAAAAAAAATATATGAATTATTTTGTTTCGTAATAAGGGCGAATTAACCTTATAATGAATTCGTGAGATTGTTTTCTTGATTGGAGGTTATGAAAGTGACCATTTACCAAAAGAATAAATAAACTTTTTCCTTTTATTAATGTAGGAGGTAAACGTTGACTTTAACTCCCTAAGCTAGTTGTTATTTGACATATAATTTTTGTGTGTGTGTGTTTTCAAATGTTCCAATATAACTGTTAGGGTAGGTTAGTTTACCTTAGTTTGGAAACTTGTTGTGGAACTTGTGGTTTAGATATATTGCAATTATTTACTCGTATGGGGTGTAGTAGTACACATTTACCTTGAAAATTTTTCTTATTAGGTATAGTATATTTATCAATTTTGGTATCAATATCTGCTATCAAAATACTTTAAATATTACACCCCAATAATAACATGGCCTGGCAGCCTTCATGTTTTAAAATTGGGGCATTGCTCTGGTTGTCAGGATGTCATTATATAGCCACTGCCTGCTTGGTATGATGTATGAGGTACACCTCTACCTGCACATACATGTACTGTCTATTCCAACTGACTCCCTCAGTTGGAATTGAGCACTGGCTCATGTATGGTAGCACTACTACAGATGCTAGATACCGATTTCCAATTCATTACTGCCTTATAGAATGGTGTGCTATTCGAAATTATCTATACCCATATGTGCAACACTCAGTCTACCTCACGAAAGACTATATTCCATATGGAAGGCTAGCAGGGAGAGGGTTAATTGTCATCTGTGAGCAGGAGAATGTTTTGCAATAAAAAGAACTTATGTCATGCTCTTCCATTTGTTAGTGAATGGGTGGTGTTATATCCAAGTGTGTGTTTTATATGTTTATAACAGCCACATCACCATGAAAGTGAAAGAATTTTTTTATGGTGGCAGTACATTTTGTTCTAAGTATAAAATACTTAGAAAATTTAAAATGGAATCCATGCTTACTCCAGAAAGCTGTTGAAATCATCACTTGATTGATTGGGCATATTGTATTTACTTTCAAGTTGCTTCTGTAAAAAAATATTAATATATTTCTTTGCATACGGTATTGGATGCCATTGAAATTGATTATATTATTACGCAAGTAATAAAAAGAAATAACATTCTCTGCCACTGTTGTTCTTGTTAGCTTGGTAAAATCTTCAACTTTTAACCATCCCTATACAGTATATTGTAATGTGGATTTTATTCCGCTCTCAGTGTTGCAATGGTCAAAGGTTAATTATTTATTTACCTTACCTAATGAATTCCTTGTGGTTTGTGTCATTTATTTAGCAATTTACTTGCATGATCCTATTCCTCAAGTGAATTGCTGATTATATATTTGAATCATGTGCCTTAATTTCTCTGAATATTCCTTCGATTTTTATCAGTAGCTTATTCTTTGGAAACTTCTAATATTGAACTGACAGTGCATATGTGACATATAATTCTGAAGTTATACTTTATTTTCTGTAGGCAGTATTATATTTTATTGTAAGTTATATTTTTGTAAATACAAAAGTATTCTGAGGACTAGTACCTTGACCTATTGCATTTTTTATGTTATGGACTGAAATATGTTTATAGTAAATGTATCTTTATGCACTCTTTTGTTGTCTTATGTATCTACATTATTTTTTGTCTTATATGAGGTTTTTTCATTTTTTGCCTTTATTCTGATGGAATGTTGGTGTTAGATCATGCTAAACTTGAAGGTGTTCTCCAGTTTTGAATAATTTACACCTCCTTTATCAGTTTATTATATAGTATTATAATTTTCATCAGGATTGACGAATACTCGGATAATATTAGCAATATTTCTTTTTTTTATACAGATGGTAATGGATTTAGGCTACTCAGCTATTTTGCTAGGTGTTTGTTGTTAACCTTTGGAGAGGAAAAAGTCAAGTTTGAGGTATTTATTTTATATGTATAAAATAATTATGTATGCAGCTATATAGTCTATATTGATATAATATTACATAATATACATCTTTGGAATAAAGCAATGTTCAAAGAGTAGATTCGCCAGTTGCTGTAAGATATAGACAAGTTTTATCTTTACACAGTGTAAAATTGCAAAATTTGTAGATAAAACTTGATCACCTAGATAATCCTATGTAACTAATATTTTTTATCAAAATATTTATTCTGATTCTCTTTAGCACTATAGTATATTGTCTCTAATACCATGGAAATTTATATTTTTTCTTCTTTTTACTGATTTACCAATTATTTCAGATATGTGGAGATATTCATGGCCTATTTTATGATCATAAAGAACTATTTATGGTGGGAGGAGATGTTCCTGACACAAATTATCTCTTTATGGGCGATTTTGTGGACAGAGGTTTCTATAGTGTCGAGACTTTCCTTTTACTCTTAGCATTAAAGGTGAGTCGAGTTTTCTGTTTAAAAAGTGTATATGTCTCTGCTACAGGTTTTTTCGACTTATAACGGAGATGTATGTTGATAAATAGGTTATATTTTGTGGTGGTTGTTAGTAAAAAATGCATAGGACTGTAATGTGTACACAAATTTTTATGCCATGTTAATGTATTTTTTATTTTTATTCTATGACCTTTATATTTATCTTGGAAATTGTAGGGTATGCAGTCCCTTAGGGAAAGTGTTTCATAAGTTTTAAATGTTGCAAGTTGAAATGATATAAATTGAGGACTGTTTTACATTTTTTCTGTTTATAGGTAATGCAATTTATTTAACAATAATGACTAATTAATCTGGCAGGCTTTCATATTTTTATCAGATTTAACCCTCTATGATACACATCGCGCAGTACTTTTTTGTATGTCCAGAACTGTAGCAATTTATTGTGTAGTATGCTCAGATTCTGTTTCAGGAAAAATCTTTAGATTCGTTTGTTCGTTTTTTCCAGCACTTTGTTGCTTACCTGTTGTTTTATTCATAGAAATTTTTGCTTATTACTGGTTTTAAGGTAGATTTTCCTTAAAATCACAGTTGTTGGTTCCAGCATTGTTTTATTTTTGTGGAAATTTTTAACATATTTGATTTAATACATGTGATTAGGTTTGGATATTTTTTTATTTAACTCTCCTAAATACCTTTAGAATGTAGTACAGATATACCTCACCTAACGTTGTTAATTGGTTCCAGGAGAGTCGACCTAAGTCGAGAAACGACTGGAATCGAATTAGCTTGTCTCTAGGCTAGCCTAGATATACAGATTTACTGTAGTAGTAGTATAGTTGGGTGGGATATGCCTTTTGCAATGGCTCCCAAGTCTTGGTTTTGCTTTGCTAAATTGTTTGTGTGGTTTTTATTATTTGATATCTTTTTCTACAATTTCGTTTTATAAATTTTTTTCTTTCTTTGACGTCTTTTTCACTACAATATCTAAATAACAATATATTAGCAATTATTTAAATTTTCTTTTCTATAAATGGTTGTGCTAAAAAACTATATTCTTTTCTTATTTGTGCATATGCTTCACAAAATAGTAGAAAATGTTCTAGGCTCTCTTCACATTGTTCACACGTTGGGCAGGTAGTATCTTTATTTTTAAATTTATGTACAGTAAACAAATTAATGAACTCTATCATGCCGTTGGCAACAGGCTTAGCATGGGGGCCAGTGTTGCCAGATGAAGCGGATGTTTTTATTTTCAAATGTATGGTACATTTTAAGATATATAATAATTACAAGATGGTAGTACTGTAATTTAAATAAAAATGTACTTCATCTTTAAGATACTTGAAATAACTTACCAGCTTACATGTATGTTTTTTATATTTATCATGTCTCTCATTTATGTATTCTGGCAACACTGATGGTGGCAGTGAGGACGAGGATGCATACGTTTTGTCCCACTTCCGTATCAGCTAATGCGCCCGCACATGCTAGTTCCCTGACAATATTATATTTAAAATGTTTGCTGTTTGTTCTTAATGCTTTTTGTCAATTTTCTTCATAATATCAATTCAAAACAATAGTGGTTTCGTGGGAATGATGAGTGACGACGCCTAACGGTAGATATTGGAACTACTGTACGTATTTTAATAAGATATATATATGCTTTTATTCTTATTTATTGTACAACAACATGATTTTATGTGACTTTGTGTTTAGTTATAGCATTGGGATCCATATCCTCGAACAAAGGAAATCCTTTTTGATAAATATAAATGCAAATGACTGCTGCATTCTTATTCGTATTATTATTATTATTATCATCATTATTATCATTATCATCATTATTATTATTATCATTATTATTATTATCATTATTATTATTATTATTATTATCATCATCATCATCATCATCATCATCATGACGAGTGACGACGCCTAACGGTAGATATTGGAACTACTGTACATATTTTAGTAAGATATTTATATGCTTTTATTCTTATTTATTGTACAATAACATGATTTTGTGCTTTTGTTTTTATTTATTGTACAGTAACATGATTTCATGTGCTTTTAATAGTTTTCTAGTGATATTATGATTCCAATACTTGTAGCTGACAGACGTAAAGTTGATTATAATGACGTAAACTTTTATATTTTTATATTTTTCCATATTTTTTGAAAACCGATGTATAATCGAGAACGACTTAACCCGAAACGACCTAAGCCGAGGTATACCTGTATTGGATCAAAACTTGTGGTCAGATACTTGATTCCATCTTTAGATATGTTTAGACTTGTGTTTGTTTTAGTGTTCAAGTGCTTTATACACTTTAAAATATAGGTGCTAGTTACAATATTTTTTATATACTGTATTATAGATATGGAGGCATTTTTTCTATAAAGTAATATGCTTACTCCTGCTCATTAAGCCCACATGAAAATGTTGTTGTGCAGTTTTTCTCATTATCTTTATTTTTCTCTCTCTCTTCATAGGTTAGGTATCCAGACAGAATCACCCTTATTCGAGGAAACCATGAATCACGTCAAATCACCTGAGTCTATGGGTTCTATGATGAATGTTTAAGAAAATATGGTTCAATTACAGTTTGGAGATACTGCACAGAAATATTTGATTATCTTTCTTTGGCGGCCATTATCAATGAAAAAGTGAGTTGCATTTCTGTATATATCTTCTCTTTTCAATACTAGTGTCTTTCTTCTTACAAGAGCTTAAATGATGCAGTATTGAACATGTGCAATCCAAAAATATTAAGAAATATAAAAATTCAAAACATTAAACCCCCCCCCTGTAGTCTCCGTGGCAAAATGGTAGCGTCTGCGACTCTGAGGCGGCAGGTCGAGGGTTCCCGCCCCGTCACGGACCGAGGTTAGTAAGGGCATACACTCAGGGTAACGATTACATCTGCCAAAGCAAGTCCTTCGTAAGAAGGCAACCGTCCCAGCCCTTAGTAGAAAAGAGAGTTCGTGACGTAAAACGAATCCATCCATCCAAAACATTAAACCCCCCAAAATATAGCAATCACTTATTACGGTTAGGTGTAATTTTAAATTGTATTAGTTAAAGGTAGGTTCATTACTAGGTAAATGATGAATGAATGAATGTCATTACATTAATATAGGTAATGAAACAGATCCTTTGCAAAGTATCGACACTCTTATACAAGGTTGTTTACTGTACGCAAATTTTGACTTTCTCAGCGAGTGGTGGAACCAATTGATTGCGTAAGTTTAGGGATAACTGTAGTGTATATTTTGTGCGTGAATCTCTCATAATGCATTTATCTTTCAATAGGGGTTTTGAATATTTGGAAAGTAGTTGTAATTTGCATTTGCTTTTCTTTTTTTCCCTCACATAGTAAAAAAAGTATGCTTTTTCCAGTACCTGATTAAATTTTAAATTATTGAAATTGCATGCAAGGAAGCAATAAAATCTGATTTTCATGTAAAGTATGCTTTATGTTGCAGATTGTTTGCGTGAATGGCGGTTTCTCCCAGAATCCAGACTCTTGATCAAATACGAACGATTGATCGCGAACATGAAGTACCCTATGATGGTCCAATGTGTGATCTGCTATGGACAGATCCTGAAGGTAAGAATGATGATTTCAAAGCGCTGTGTACAGAGACATTTCTTATTCTTCCTACCCTAACAATCTTTTTTGAGCAAAATAACACCCTTAAATTGGGCCAGGTTAAAAAAGGGGAAACTAGATGTTGCCTTATGGAATGTAATATTTGGTAATGGCTTGAAATTGCTCACTAAATAATGAGTACAGACACTCCTCTACGTACGAACATCCGTAGATACGGACGATATGTGTGTTTTTGTACGAGAGATGAAATGGTATTTGTGCTACCATCTCATAACAACAACGGTGACTTAATGATAATAATAATAATAAATTGTTTGTAATGTTATTTTAATAACTAGAGAAAGGTGAAAGGCGACCTAAATTTACCTTTCCTTTTTTGGTGCTCTTATATGATGCACGTTTGTTAAGTGATGGAGAAAATATTTATTCCTTACACCATGAGAATTTCCCATTGGGTAATACAGTATAAGAAATTTTTTGCTTTCATCCTTTCTTTTTCCTTTCAGCTTTATGTTGCATAATTTAAATAGTAGAATATCATCTTACTAGTGGCTCATCTTTGGTTTAATGTGTTACAGATATGCAAGGTTGGGGAGTAAGCCCCCAAGGTGCAGGATACCTGTTTGGCTCAGATGTTGTTGTACAATTTAATGACACAAATGGCATTGACATGATTTGTCGAGCGCATCAGTTAGTAATGAAAGGTTACAAATGGCAGTTTAACAACACACTACTCAGTTTGGTCTGCTCCTAATTACTGTTTTAGGTATGTTTAATACATTTTTATTGGTTTGTTCCTCATGCAAATTTTTTAATATAAGGATCCTATCAAATACATCAATTGATTTTTCCAGTATGGTAATGGATTCCATTTTGCCTTTGAAATAATCAGCGGAGAGTGAAAATATTGTTGTTAGTAGTAATATATTTGTGGTCTTACAAAATGTAGCATTACTTATATATCAAGTGTGGAAACGTGGTTGCCATATTAGAGCTAGATGAAAATTTGAAATGGAACTTTACCATCTTTGAAGCAGCTCCACAGGAGAACCGGGAAATACCTGCAAAAAACCACCAGCAGAATATTTCTTGTAAACTTGAAGGATATTGACTCTTTTGTGTAAATAAGTTTTATTATTATTAATAATGAAATAATTTTAATAATTAAAGTTTAGAAAAAGCATGTGGCTAAGGCTTGATTAAAGAGCTTTTGTTATAGGAGGAGGAGGAGTTTGAAAAGAGAAGCTGATCGGACCAATAGTAAAGAATATGCTCTTTATATTCAGGAGGATCCAGCGGAAGGTTGAAATTTCAATCTTCCGCTGGAACCTCCTAAATATCCAAGAGCAATATCTTTACTATTGGTCTGATCAGCTACTCTTTTTAAGGTCCTCCTCCTATAACATGTTTATTGGACCAACAATAATAATAGAACCAGAAACAACTATTGCAGAGCACCTGTACTTTGATCAAATAAAGCTGTTTAAGAAAAATTACATATGCTCTTGCAAATACTGCCTTTATGGTGTAACGCATTATATTAGTTGGTACCACAAGCCTTCACAGAAAAAAAAAACAATCTCAAGTCGGGAGAGTAATTGGCTTAGAAGGAAAGTAAAGATCTCAATATGAGTAAGACAAGTCCATATACTACATTCATACATCTAAATCCTTAGATACCACAGGGATTGAGTATGGAAGAACGTTATAGTTGGGAGGGAACCTCACAACTACGCTCAAAGAACCTTTGCTATCAGAATCACAAACAAGTAATTGATGTCAAGGCTCGCCTAAAATTGCTCAAAGAACCTTTACTATCAGAATCTCAAACAAGTAATTGAGGTCAAGGATCACCTAAAATGGCAAGGCCATACAAGGCAAACTGGGTCACATAAAATCTTACTTTCTGCCCATTCAACATCTTCTGACCTGTTCATGCAACTCGATTTCCATATTTTGCTCCTTGTTAGTGATAAATGTGGTTCTCGATAAATAAATAAATAAATAAATGCACCTACACCATACTCTTTGATTTAGTAATGAGTCCACTGGGTAAAATTTGTCCCAATATTCCAATTTAAACATTATATAATATATTGAAACTTTGGCCATTGATATTTCCCCTCACAAACATATACATTCACATACATATCCATACATGTAA